>BMAO01026011.1:0-46140 GCA_019973975.1 Trichonephila clavata
ATCTGCAAAACGTAACTTACTCTTGGGTATTAGATGCTTATAAACTTTGGTAGAAGATTGAGACAAGCGTACAGAATATCCTGAGCAGGGTCTCGCAAATCGAGATATTCTTGACATGTTGTTTAATCTTGAGCTGCTTCTAATAAAACGTGATTATTCTGGATTAAGATCGGTGACTAAATGACCTAAATATTAACTGAATTTATATTATGCTCTTCAAACCACTTCTAAATATAATTGAGCTGGAGACAGGGTACCACCCTGCTTGTGACTCTTTTTGAAGTTGAGACCACTGGGGTGGCTGATCCAAGTCAATTATGCCTATATCACCAGCTTACACCGGCCTGGTCATAATTAAACTCTGGGAGATATCTGTTAGAAACATCCATCAAAACATAATTAACAATGCCCACTCTGCCACCTATAACCTGCTGCAGGAGAGAGCCACTGTTCCAGTTTGGGAAGAGGTGCACCTGACACGACTCAATGATGTATGAAGATTCATCCATCAGACACTTTCACTATCCATCTTCCAACTTTCTGATGTTACTACTAGAAGCAAGACTATAATGTCATTTAACAGAGACATTGAGGGGAGTCTGGCTGTGCTGGTTCCATGCCCACAGTGTATTTATACTTGAAAATTGCCACAGAACCTAATCTATACTAAAGAAAAACTAAACCACTAGAGTGTCATCTAATTCACCCATTTCATCTGAGAGAAATCTATTCACACATTCTTTGTTCTTGCCAAAGACAGATACACAAGTAGCCCACTAAACTGTCACATCACATGTCACCACGAAAGAGAATAATCTACTGGAGTGACTCTTCTGATAATTTTCCTTGAGAGCTTATTAGATCCAAAGATCAAATATGGCCAAAACAAACTTAAGCAATGCTGACACCCACACAAAACACCTTGTTTAAGCACCACCTACATTTATATACAAAACTAAACATTAAATTCCTACACAAATATCATTTGAACCCTGAATCATTCCTAAAAATAAAGCAAAAGGAATGTTTTGAAAACCCAATTATTCTTTAAATTTCAAAAGTTCTGGTTTAACTACAGGCTATACTTGGTAGTCTTGGATATGCATCTGCACATTAGCACTAGTTTTGATCCTTTATGTGACTTCATTTCACCATGAAGAACTGCCAAAGCCCACTGGCTGTAACTTGACATTGGATGGCACCAGTGGCGAAACACTAGGGGATTTGACTGCTGGGTGTTAGCACACCCTAAGTCCCGCACAGTAAAGTTTCAAATCTGAGCCAAATAAGGCATGCCTCCCACTGTTGAATCAATTTTGTTGGCTTAATCAGTTTCATTCTTGTGTTAGGAGGAATGTTGTTCTTTCGGTGAACTGACTGACTTCCAGACAAATATCCGACTGCCAACGAGATGCATCCATGCAAGTAGTAAGGTTGATTCAGTGTCTGGGATCATAATTCTGTAATCCCACAGTGCTATTCAACTCCTAAAAGTGATTTCACTTCTCCTTGCTCCAACTTACTAGGGATTCTCCTTTTCGTGAGTCTTGCCAGCTGGTATACCTTGCAAAGCCTGGAATATACTGCCTATAAAATTGCATAATCCTAATGCACTTTCAGTTGCTCTTGGTCGTTGGTGCCTGTAAGTTCCAGAATCGCTTTATTCTTTCTTTATCCGTAGAATACCACTTTGAACTAAATGACATGCCCAAGTATTTAATCCTATTGCCTGTAAAACTATGAATTTCTTCCTAAATTCACTGAGAAGTTGGAAATGCTCCTAATCTTTGAAAATCCTTCCAGATGATCTAAATAAATCTTCCATACTCTCAGAGAATACGGTTAATCCTACATATACGCGCAGCGCAAAGCCAGATATAGTTTGACCACTTTAGATGGCGGGTCTTAGAAGCAGGCAGCGTTTCTTAACCTAAACAATACATCCCACCAGTAATTGGGTCTCGATGAGTACGGAACGCTGTTAAATGTTTGCTGCTGGCCCTCCACAGAGACCTAGCATCTTCTGAATATATCTAGAACAGTAATAAATTTTTCTTCCACTAAGAAATCAAATCGCACTATATTCTGTATTTGAGGTGTCCGGTAGCGAAGAGACCTAAACTTCTGAAATCTATGCATAACCTAAGTGTCTAATCTTTTATGAACATATACTACCAAGTGCTATTCTCACCTACAAGAGGTTCAATCAGACTTAACCTAAATAATCTGTCTATTCAGTGTCTACTTTCCTCTTAAGCTCTGGCATTCATAGTTTTGGCTCTATCGTCTCCTCCTCAGCCTTCCAGTTTATCACGTGTTCACCAACTTTAGCTTCTTTATTTTCCAGAAAACAACCTTCTGTGTCGATGTAAGATCTTTAGTTGATTTGTTGCCTAGATAAGTAATCCAACTTCACTCTGTCCAATGCTTCATCATTCTTCCCAGCAGCAGGAACTGCTGGCGCTCATATCCTTCAACAAATTCATCATCAGATATCATAAACAACCCAAACTGCTCTGAACTCGCTTTGCATTCTAACTTGTTAACATGCAGTAACTAAGTTACTCAGGCATCCGCAAATACTTCAGGAATTGTTTTAATTTCTAACAACTTCTAACTGACCTGTCCATCTAGAATATATTTATTCGTTGAATCAGGTATCAAACAAGCACTTTGATCTCCCAAGTAAAATTCTCGATGTTCTTTGCCTGTTATAATACTTAGAATGTAGCTTTACCTTGTTGCACCCTCACTTGTTAACTTTGCCTCAAGTGGGTTGATACTTAACTCTTCCTTTAATTCTTCTAAATAACTCTACTGATCCCTTCATATTCAGAGGTAATAATGCTCTAGTCCAAATGATCAATATAGATAACGGACCTTCTGGCTCCTTCCATACATTAGCAGAAAAGGTGGTACACCAGTAGCTGTAATTTGAACTCTGATAAGCCCATAGTAAAAACGGTATATGCCTATGCCAACTTCTTCCTTCCTCTCTAATAATGTGATGCAACATACCCTGAGAGTCTGGTTCCATCTCAACTAACCTGTTTCCTTCTGATGCAGGCAGGTCGAAAACGTGGGAAAGCCCTTAAAATTCAAAATCCTTATGTTAAACTTGTAAAATTTGTCGCATTGGTCCACATGATCACTCTTGGAATGTCCTGTTCTACTGAAGTATTTCAAGCAGTGCTTCATGTACTCTTAGCCGTTAGTGACTTGAGCGGACTGCTTCCGGCCATCGAATGCTGATCCATCAAACAGTATACATCTATGTCCTGTGATGATACTCGGATCTACAGGACTAATGACTAACGTTTACTACTTGGAATGGCACCAGGACGAGACACAGGCATAACTCTTTGCCAACTGAACGAATTACTTTTCTGCAATTGACAACCATGACAAGAACTACAATATGCTTTAATCTCCTTCACCATTCCTTGGCTAATAAAATGAAATCAGATTTGAATTGTTTTATGAGCTCCTAGATGCCTGAAATAATTGATCTGTGTGCAATTTCTAGTGTATCTTCCTCTTCCGCACTCTGGAATCACTAGCTGTTTCCATCCTATTTCTAAATAACAGCTCTCATGGTACCAGATATCAGTTTCTATCACATATCCTTTTTCGCTTAGCAAATTCCATTACAGTTTTGCTTCTTGAAGAGTATCGCAACTCTTTTGCTGTTTCTTGAATTTCTCGGTGTTATTTTCATTCTCCTCATCATATTCTGTTATTGTTGTCTCCTGTTCTTCCTCCTCAGTATTTACACTTTCATCTAACAATTTTTTAGGGGAATCTGATCTTAAGTTTACAGCGGCTGTAAATCTGGGATTGTATATTCTCTCTTGTTCTAATAATGCTTCATAAGTTTCAGTATCTAATAATATATCAGCGTTCAGTCTGTCCACAGTTGCCACCACCGTTTTAATTACCGGCGTAATATACCCGTTCGTTACCAAACCAATGTCCACTTCTTTTAGTTCAGCCTTTAAACAATCACCAAATGCAGGTTGCAACATTATATATCCTTTGTAATCGACTTCTTTCCCTACTACACTGCTTTTAAACACGCTAATTTGTGCACCTGAATCTACTACAGCTTCATATTCTACTCCACCATAAGAAATTTACAATATTTTAAGATCAGACATTTTTAAATGAACTGCGCTGCATTTCTTATTTTCCATTAAAACTTCGCCATTGAATCTCGCTGTGACTACTTTGCTTTCATCCTCAACTACTTTGACTTCTGTCACTTGCACTTCAGATACCTTTACCTCAGCAACTTTACCCTCGGTCTTTTCTCTCCCATCTTTCTTATCCCTGCAAAATCTCGCAAAATGTCCTACTCGCCCACAATTGAAACATGTAACTGGTTTTTGGAAAGAATTTCGCTTATCGTATCCACTGCGGTTGTTAGATTCTTGTCTATATCCTTCACTCAATGTATGACATCTTCTATTGAACGTGCCAGGCTTTTCCCGATAGGAATTTCTATACGGTTGAGACGAAGTAGCTTTAGTGGCCTGATTATATTGCCTTGCGTTTTCATAATCACCTAACTTCTCAGCAAGATCGTCAACTGTAACAATTCTACCCCAATCATCAATAAAATGTTGTTGTATATCCCTGGATACTTGTTCCTTCATCTGTTCTACAATGACAAGTTGTTTCAGACTGTCAAAATCGTAGATATTTAGTCCCGAAATCCACTCATTAAAATAGTTCGCCAACTCAAATCCAAAATCTCGCCAAGTGTACTCGGTCGATTTACAATGCCTCTTAAATTTTATTTTAAATGCTTCTGGGCTCAATTTAAATCTTTTTAATAACATACTTTTTATATGCTCATAGTCATTTGCCTTTACCTCAGGTTCCCTGGCAATCAAATTCGCCATTTCTAACGGCAATAGTCCAACAAGATTCGTAACCCAGTCTTCTTCTTTAATATGAACTCTTCGTGCTTGTCTTTCAAACAGTATTAAGTAAAAACTTATATCATCTTCTTTAGGGTCAAAAGTACGCATTAATTTTTGCAATCCAACTGGTACGTGTTCTTGTATTCCTTCATTCTGAGATTCCATCTCTCTCCTAAAACCATTATTCCTTATCGAAGCTTCTATCCTCAACTTTTCTAATTCATATTCTCTTTCTTGACGCTTAATTTCATCTTCTCTTTCTTGACGCTTTATTTCATTTTCTCTTTCTTGGCACTTTATTGCTTCTCTTTCACTTACTATTCTGTGCAGTAATTCTTTCGCGAACGCCTCTTCATACTCTTCACTTGCTAATATCATATTTTTTAAAGCAGAAACTCTCATTTCTTCCGTTACAGTTTCTCCTAATTCTTCCGCCAAACACTTCAAATCTACCTTCAAAGCTCTTCCTAAAAACGCCATTTATCAACCGTTGGATA
This sequence comes from Trichonephila clavata, assembly GCA_019973975.1. Lineage (NCBI taxonomy): Eukaryota > Metazoa > Arthropoda > Arachnida > Araneae > Nephilidae > Trichonephila > Trichonephila clavata. The sequence continues at coordinate 5,423 of BMAO01026011.1, forward strand.
TAACTGGAATTCACAACCTTCAAAACAGTTTCGATGTCGCCAAGCTTCACAACAGTTCGCAATTCTTATTCTTGAACCAATTCGAAATCCTCAATCTTCAAAACAGTTTTAAATCCTTAATCTTCGAAACGATTCGAAATCCATTTCGGTTTTCTCGCACAAATGTCAGCCGTGAACCCAATTCATACTAAAGAAAAACTAAACTCATCAGAGCAACATCAATTCACCATTTTATTCGAGAGAAATCTATCTACTACATTCTTTTGGCTCCTTGCCAAAGACAAGATACACAAGCAGCTCGTTTAAACCATTACATCATTACGTCACCAATGAGTAATATAATAAATTCACCGCGTGACCCTGACAAAAATGACAACAGAAAAATTTTTAAAATAAAAACCAAACAAGTTATATTTTTCTTCCACACTAGAATATTTTGTATCTAAAACTTTCAGTAATATGTTGTTTTGAATGAACATCTATGTGTGTAAAGCTGCTCGAAAGAAGAAAGTCTTCGGAATATCAAATCACAATCAGTAATGAAAACGACTTTTGTGTGTGGACTGTTACTCCTCAAATGATAATACACTCTGGAGACAATTGAATGCGTAACATTTTGAGTCTGTCGTGGGCTTAGAACTTGAACCTGTAGTTCAAATTTAATCGTCGAACCTTGTCTTGCTTTTCATGTATAAAACCTCTCATCAACTTAATCCTGACATATCCAACAGTATGATATTACGGGACACATGACCTATTTTATATTAAGTCGGGATCCGCTTGGTTTCAACGCTCAAAAAATTAAAATGTTGATGATAATGTAATTTTCAGAAAGTTTATATAATGTATTTATGATATTCAATATATCAAAAAAAGCTTATATAACGTATTGTATGTGATACATAGATAATCTTTTTATATTTCATGTTATTTTTTCAACCTAAGCAATAAACATTATATGAATTTTTAATAGAAAACAAAAATAAAAGTTATAATAACAAACACAGCTCAAAATTATTTTTAGAAGATAATTTACATTGTCTTTCAAAAAGCATCCACATTTGGTTGAATACATTGAGCTGATGTCATTTTTAAAGTTGATGATGAACGTTGATCGGTAAATCGTGACCTTCTTGTATTTTTATTTTTTATTGAAGAAAATTATTGCTCACATAAATAAGTGCTTCCAAATATAGCCTAAGCGCGAAACCAGCAATAACATTTTAGAAAACCGATCTACTGATAAATATGTATAAAAATCTCGAATTCTGACATCCAAACATTTTTGCTTCAGCAAAGAATCACAGTTATTTTTTATTGATTTCATTCGTAAATTTTCATCAGCAACTTATATATTGATCTATACAAGTGAAATAAAAAGACGAATCTGTATAACCATCTTTTAAAATTAGAAAAATCTTCGATCAAATTTCGTTTCTAACAATTTAATTTGTTGAGCATATTCTGCAATTTTTTATTTGGGTTACTTAATCATTAGATATCGAAGTTTTCAAAGTGTGAAACAAGTTTTCTTTTCCTCTTGGTTTTCGACAAAATAATAATTTTTATTTGAAAGCGTTATTATCAAATAGAGTTGTAATAACATGATTTTTTGCCTTGAATATTAAGAATATGTTGATTAAGTTTACTTGTAATATCGACTGAGAAAACCAAATCCTTTATTGTTCATCTTATAATAAAAATATTTTTTCCCAAGAAAATTATGATTTTATCCCGTTTAGAACTCGAAAGTCTTCAAACTTCTGCATAACATGGTAGATCTGTGTATTCACATTCCGTATCTTCCAGAAATGAAACAAATTGAAGATGATTAAGTTTATGTGCTCAAAATATAATTTACGATTTTGGTGACAATTTTTAAAACATGTCTGATACTTAAAACTGGAACACTGTACTTGCTGGTGAATACCACAATGAAAATATTCAACATTGCTATTACCACGCTATGTTTGAATATTTCTTTTAATCTTGAAGTATTTTTTTAGCAATACAAGATAGTAGGTGCACTGCACTATCTGTTACAAGAAAAAACCAACTTTTGAAGAGTTATGCGTAGGTTTTGGTAATAGGCTTCTTCAAAAGTTCCATAATTGCATCAAAAATATCAGCTTCAGTGCTGTGTTATGCATAAGAATGATTTCCAAAAGTTCTTCACTTATTTTTAACCCTCCATCGACAGCCTCTTACCTGAGAGGCCAGCAAAAGCCTTTTGTGTCAAATTAGCAATTTTGGTTCTTTTAATTTATAAGCCTCATTTTTCTCATTAAACTGGTCCTTTTTCGATCAATTTGGCGTTTTCCTTTACCGGTGTTTTGAATTAAAATTGATTAGGGAGGTCAAAATATGTCAGTGAGGCCAGACGCGCCTGATTGTTTCGCTCAGAGATGGACCCGACGAAAGCTAACTTCGCAACCTCGAATAAAAACGACCAACTGAGCAATATTTTGAATAGCTGTACATTCATCTTTTTTTATTTTTTGAAAAATAAAATCGATTCTGCTGATTTTTAAAGTTCTAGGCTATTTCATCAACTTTGCTTGTTACAGTGATTCGACTTACACTTTTAAATTGTTTTTTATCTGTGCTGGATATAATACTTACACGGCTTTTATTAAGCATTCACTTTTTATTCCCCTTCAATAAATGGTTTCTATCTGCTTGTGATTAAATGTGATAATATTTAACTAACTTTTACAGCAGCTGTATTGTCTTCAAAAAAATTTAATGAATAAATACAATTTTATTGTTTTTAAAGAACTGATTTCAATTGTGCAACAATTTGTCTTCAAAATGTTTTGCAATGTGCTAGTCACAGTTTGTTTCATAATCTTCCAGGATGCTTTCTAATAGCAACTGAATTTTCTTAGCAACTGAGTGAGAGTGAGAGAATATTAACGTCGCACTACACGAGGGCTTTTGGCGACGGTCCGCGTCATTTTGAACCATGGTCAAGTGACGCGGACGACACCTGAGTTGGCACCCCCTCTCCTAACTACCACACCACACCAACGGAGGACGTTTGAGCTCTCGACAGATTTAACGTGCATCGCGCCCCTACACGGCGGATCTTTAGTGGTACTAGGATCGAACTCAGAACACGCTAGCCATGATCCGATGCCTAGACCACCGCGGCCGTTCTTAGCAACTGAAATATGGTTTTTACGTATCAGGCACTCAATATACTTTATTCTTGCTTTGAAAACAAAAACATTTAAATTCCCATTTTACTTGAAAATTACGATGTTTCTATTCAACAGATATTTTTTATTTAATGTTCTTGAAGTTTGTTTATATTTCCTTTAAGTAACTTTTTGGTTTTATATGAATAAATCTACGAAATTCGGATGTGATTGAGAAAACACTGCACTTTGATCGTCTGTTTTGTAAATTTTAAAAAACACCTATGGCTGCCACCTCTTGCTGATTGAATACTCTAAAGATAGAAAAAGGAAAATAAATAAAAGTGCACACGCACACAATGAATAATGATCTTATACATAGTGAATATTATGCTAAAATGTATTCAAGAATTGAATGAAAATTTACTTATAATTGTAGAATTAAATGAAAAATTTAATCAAAATATGAAAAAGATTTTTTAACCCAAATGGTATTTTTATTATCAAATAGGAATTATTTTTTTAACAAACACAGATGACAGGTAAATGTTTTAAATTTTTAAAAGTTAACCTCAAATAAATATAAAAATGAAAATCTTAAATTTTTTTAAATATTACACAAGTTTCTAAAACGTCTCGGTAGGCCGTAACTTATGTATTGGCGGGCCACATACGGCCCCCGAGCAGCGTGTTTCACATACCTGACTTAAGCAAAAGAACTTAAGCTAGCCCTTTGGTGTTGATTACTAAATTGATCTATTAAACTAAAAAAAAACATTTCTGGAATAATTTAATTTAGTTTTTGGTTGTTACTAATTTATTCTATCTTACTTTTCTCTTGCTTATTGCTTAGCTTTGAGCCGGAATTGTAGTAGTTTATTAAGGATTATAAGTATGATTACATGGTAATATCTTTTTGACTGAGGTGTGCTTGTGCCATTTTTCAGTTAATTTACAGATATTGGAGTAGAATGAGTTTCAAGGAGGGGGACCGAATACAACACAAAGACTGAGAAGGGATGATGTTTCTCTGAGGAGCTTCTTAATCCACAACATTCGAAAATCTCTGCAGAGAATTTATCAAAACCTTGGACCGACACTCCACAAAGTCACAAGGGAACAATGCAAAAGGAAGTCGGTCGTAGAATTTATATTCGAAATGCACTTTTTCCGAAAGCAATCTTAAGTCTTCCACGAGATTTAAAAGAATAAAAAACATTGCGATGCACAAAACTCAAGTCCTGACAGAAAGAAGAGACGGTATCCAGTTTCCCCTTTTTCTCCAGGCAAAAGTGTTCGAGTCCTTGCCAGGTAACTCGATACTTATGGGATTTTCCTCAACTTTGGTAACCTTTTCATAGGATTGCAAAGCACGCGTACCCGGAGCATGCGCACAATGGACACTCACCCCTTTCCTGTGCCCTCGAAAGGAAAATGTAATTTCCGGTAAAAAATGGTTGCATGCTTCGGTTAAGATAGTTTCTCTCCCTATTTCCCCTAAATTTGAATTTTTTTTTCTTTTCCTCCTTTTTGCTTCTCCCTTTCTTTCGAAAAAGTTTGGATGTTGAGCGAAAAAAATCCATTATCACAAACAATGGCTTTTACAGAAATTTTGTACCGGAAATTCGATGTCAAGAAGCTATTTCATAAATCAGTCCATTGATTCTATTGAAGCAGTTTCGTTCAATGCTAAAGGGGAAAAAATTGTAAAAATTGCTAAATTTTTTTCATTGTAAAAGAATTTGTAGATAAAAAATTTTGAAAGCCAAGTGCTCGTATTATTATATACACAATACCAATGACAAATCATTCCGAATTTGAATAATTGAAAAGATACGCGTGGTTAGAATGCAACCGAAAGAAGGGGGGGGGGAGAATATGTGAGAAAAATTAGTGGGAAATAGAGAAAGAGACTCATGGTTATAATAGATACTCTTTCTAGAAATTAAAAGAGTTAAAAATGGACAAGAAAATAATATCCTGAGACTTGATTTCTGGGAATATTATCCGCGTGTTAATTACTAAATTCAAATAAATAAAAAAAATATTAGTTGAAGTCTTCTTTATTGCTAATTTATATAGAAAAAAAGATCATTTCGTTCGCTAGGTAATTGTTTTATTTATTAATACTATAGTAAAACTGTACTCTTGTATATACATTTATAAACTTTTCTAGACGATGCATTCCAATAAACAGAATGAATTTCAGATATCAGCATTTGATTCAATTTATTATATAAGTTGGCATTTTTTTTTAATGCGAATTCCCATTATTAGTGAATGGTTTTGTATAGTGTACCAGATATATTTTGAAAGAAGCTACAATATTAAAAAAACATTAAATTGTTCTGAATATAAAACTGAAGATATGTACAAAAATAACAAAGTATATAACATATACTATAAAACAGGGAAGGTCAAATAGCAACTCGCGTGTCACATGCGGCCTGTTAAGACAGTCAGAAAGCCAAATATAAAATGTTGTCTCTATCTTGGGTCGGTATATATTATGAGCAAAGTTTTTCTTGCATGAAGGTCAACAGGAGTAAATGTAGATGCAAGGGGGCTGGTATTAATTTGCAGGCTGTGATGAGAATTTCAACAAGCATCTCAACTCCTGATTTTAAAAAAAAATTCTAGAAAAGTGTCCATTTGTTCCATAAATCTGATTCTAAAATTGAATGTACTTGCAGCTGCAGATGATATTAGACCAATAAATAAATTGAACCGCACTATTTTATTTCTTCTATTTATTGATTTTTATATGGTGCAATTTATACCTTTTCTTAGGTACAAAGTTGTCCTCGAATAAAAATAATTGTCCACCTCTGTACTTTTCGTATTACTCTGTACTTAGTTATTCTACATTGTATACGACGGTGGCGCTTAAAATTTTATATCAAGGGAAAGAAAAATATTAGTGGGCCGGCTTCTTCCTTTTTAACCTCAGTCAAGTAGCAATAACGACACTTGCCCTAGAATCCCACTCTTCAAACTTCCACACGCCACCCTCAAGAATTATTATGCTGAATTTTAAGCTTTAAAGAGAGAGAGTTGGTGAGGAGCAGAGTTCCCTACTGTGTCCTCATTTGATCCATCTGTGGTATGATTATGTTAGCATAAAATGTGTGTTGTTTTGTGTACACATGGTTTTAAAATGCAGCACACAGTACAGTTGGCGTGGTGTGGTATTCAAAGTAGCGCTGGCTTTTGATTTCTTCCAGACTCTTATTGCCTCGTGTTAAGAGTTTTCCAGTCGAAGTAAAATTCAATCCGAGATTAATAGAATTTGATCATTTAAGTAACATAAGGTAATTTTATAAGAAGTCAAATTTAGCAGTTAATTGTGACAACTACGAATGATTGACTAAATATTTTATTTTTCGAAATATGAATCTGATAGGAATATCTATGTAACCCTCTTATTATTTATCTTATGTAAATTCAGGGAGTTTTTAGAAATGAGAAAATACTACACTAGAGAGAGAAAAGTGCTTCAACGTGTTTCAAAATTTTAATAGATAAGTCTTTAGATTTATACTGAGACAGATTCATTAGGGAAAATAATCTTACTCTGAGACAGTCTTCAGAACTAAGCAGTAAATTCTTTTCTCTCTTTCTGAAAAAATTTTCGGAACTAACTTTGTTGTCATGGTTAAGCGGTTCAGTTCACGATCAGAAGTGTTTATGGTGAGAGGCATTTTCTGGTCGTGAGGTGCTTTAAATTCCCGCTTTGGCTTGGAGTCATCTGAGGAGCCGATTTCATTTTGGTCAAAAGAAAGTATGTTGTCTGTGGATTGGAGAAGAGTTTCAGAATTAGACGAGAGCTTTGTTGAATGAAAGACGTCTGAGTTGGTTCGTCACTATCCTAACTTCCCCATCGCTTGAGAATTTTATTAAATAAGTTTCAATCTTTTCGATGTTCTTTATGGAGGCTGGTTGGTTTGGTTATCATCCAATTTGTAGCTTTGAAATTGAAACAAATGACGAGGACGACATCTGAGCTGATATTCCACAACCAGGGAAACAAGGGGCATTCAACCTTAAATACTTATTCCCCCCTGTAACTTATATTGCTGCGGTATCCGTAGGGTTATAGCTACAAGTTCATGGCTGGGGTTATTGTAATTCGGTTTTGGATTTAAGTGTTGATGTCACTAAATCCGTCGTGTAGAAAGGGCCTGGTGCATGTTAAGTTTGCCAAGGCCATTTACATACCACACGTTGGCGAAACATGGAAGTTTGGAGATTGGGTTGTTAGCTCAGGATTTCGGCCTCATGATTTAGGCCGTGGTTCTGATTTATGAAGCTCCTGTTACCACCTTGTTGATTCTGAGTGCGACGTTCCTCAATCAATCGATCAGCTCCTTAAAAATGCTTTCAAAACCTTTTTTTTTTTATTTCAATCAAACTGGAGGATAGACTGTTTACCTGTAATATTTTTACTTTTTAGGATATCTGAATAACAAAAAAAGGAATTTTTTTAATTGAAGGAATTGAATAATCATTCAAGACAAAAAGCATATTTACAGTTCCAATATACCCGTGATGAACTTAACGTAATAAATCAGAAAACCTTTTTCCGAGAAGTGTATTACACGGAAAACAGCAGATGAGAATCAAAACGTGAGCAGCATCCAATTAAATGTTTGAAATTTAAAAAAAAAGAGAGAGAACCTTTGCAAACATATGCTAATATTTATTATTATTTTTAAATCTTGCATGTACTTTATTGGGTTATTTACAGTCCCATAAAACTGGTTGTATTTCTTTCGGCCCTTCAACAGGCGTTCAATTAATAGACCTTCTTCGAAGGAAGTTTTCAATAAGCAATGTCCTTCGACAAATTATACTCCTGAACATTGTAACAGACATCAAGAGAAAAATGTGGCATTAATATTTGATTCACGGAGGGTCAAAGGTTTCTTTTCTTTTCTTTTTGCCTTTGTTGTTCTGATCAAAATATGCTGCAACTATTAAAAGAGGGTGGTTGTGGATAGGGGAAAAACTAATGAATTTCGATGAGGGCCTGGTAACCGAGTGGTGTGGGGTGTAGGTCGAGAGCTCGAGTCACGGTGGCTTTAAAGATTCTACTGGCAAATGGGATGATGCCCGTTAAATCTGCTGAGGTTGAAAGTCCTCAAGTTGCCGTGGCTTGAAAGTATGGAAAGTGGGATGCAGCTCAGGTGACGTCTTCATCCCTTGACATCGAAATGACGAGATATGTTACCAATAGCTCTCGTGTAGCTTTTAAAAGTGACATTAATCAAACTATGTAGCTCCAAATTAGTGTGAATTTTAATTATGCACTTAAATTCAATCGAAGTAAAATTGTAAATATGATTAAGGGACATTTAGTTTATTAATTTTGTTAATAAGTATTAATCGCTAATTTTGGTTCAGTTATGAAATATTTTTTATTAGTTTAGAATAGTATATATATATTGAACTATTGAACCTATAGACTTGAAATTTGGTAGGTGTATTCCTTTCATGGAGTAGAGATCCGCTGAGCACGGATTTTTTACTATTTTCGAACCGCAGGGGGCGTTATAAATAATTTTCATTTTTAAACTACTCGACGTACAATCTTGAAATTTGGTAAGCAAATTCCTTCCAAAGAGTAGAGATACGCTACAAAATAGGTTTTGTGAAAATAGCTCCCTAAGTGGGGTACCGGGGTATTAAGGAGCGTAATAGATGAATATTTCCGTTTTTTAACTACTAGACCTACCTGCTTGAAAATTGGTAAGCAGATTCCTTTCATAGAGTAGAGATCTGCAACAAAATGGGTTTTGGGAAAACCGACCCAAGTAGCGTTGCGGGAGCTCAAGGGGCGTTATAGATATTATTCCCATTTTTAAGCTATTAGACGTACACTCTTGAAATTTGCTCAGCAGGTTCTTTTCTTAGAGTAGAGAACCACTACAAAAAAAAATCGAACCCCAAGTTTCATTTTGGGGGATTAAAGGGCGTAATCGATAAATATTTCCGTTTTTAAACTATTAGAACTACCTGCTTGAAAATTCGTAGGCATGTTCCTTTCATGGAATAGAGTTCCTCTAATAAAGAGTGAAACGAAAATCGACCCCCAAGGTGGATTGCGAAGCGCCAAAGGGAGTTACAGAAAATTCCTGTTTTTGAAATTGTTAGACCAACATACTTGAAATTTGTTAAGCATGTTTCTTTAGTTGAATAGGGATCCACTAAGAGAATGTATTTTACGAAAATCAACTCTTGGGGGGGGGGAGCAGGGGGTTACTGGGGTGTATTGACAAAAAAATTTATTTTTTTCTAGCGACAAGGACTATAATAATGGAATTTGGTTTGGATTTTTCTTTTATGGAATTGAAATCCGTTATTCTGGAGAACGACTCTCAATGGGATTACGGGGGGGTATTGATAGTAAAAATTTCGTTTTTAGATTTAGACTCGAAATCTGACTTGCATGTTTATTTTACTGTGTAGATATCCACCGAAAATTGGTTTTGCGGAAATCCACTTGGTTATAGGGTTATAAAAGTGCAAACAGCATTCTATTCTTCAATTTTAGAGATTATTAGTAAAAACAAATTTGTTCTGTCCTTTTATTTTTTTTTTATCAAGAGGCGAGAGTTACAGGTATAAGTATATTTTTCAACAATAATTTATATATAAACAGTATATATTTATAAAACATCATGAAATACCCAGCAAAGTGTGTAAGCAGATAATTTTGGGAATTTTTTTTAAATTTAAAGTAAGGAGGTCGACTAATATGCGAATCCATTAATTTCAGTAAAAACATAGTTTAAGTAAGACGCTTTTCTTAAAAACCTTATCTGCTAGTCATGCCCAAGCGTTTCTAATTTTATAGGTATTTTGAATGGAATTTCTATTCCAAATTCTTATATAAAACTCACATTTACTTATTGGGATGTCTGAATACATGTGATTATCCTACAATGCATTTTTCCTCCTTGTGATGAAGCATTGGTCGACGATCCTGTGCCGTATACGATTTCATTTTCCAAACAAAAACGTGGCCCAGAAGTACTGACAATCACATATGGAAAACAAGATAACAAATGAATGGGGAAAAAATGTATAAACTTCAGACAAGCAACAACAAAATTATCGTCGCTAGCCACTTGCGTTTTACTTTGCAGCAAATATTTTTAAAACTTTCCCGTTTTAACCCCCTTGGCAACCTTTTTTTCCTCGTGGCAACATGTTTTAAAATTAGACTCGTTTTTTCAATTTCATTAAAATGTAAACTTTGAGAGTTTTAGGTAAACCTTTTCAGAAAAGGATGCCCTTGAGGCTTACATATGGATCTGATATATGGAGGCTGCTTAGGAATTTATTAGCTGCTTATATTCGAAATTATATGATATTGATTGAATTGTTTATAAATGTGTATATAATTGGCTTTTTTCTCGAATCTTATTCACTTATCTGACAACACTCTGAATCACTCTAATTAAGAGTTGGATGGCTTTCTTTTTTTGTTTATTTTATTTTTATTGACATCCCCCTCTGAAGAATTGCGAGAGTCCTCGTCACCTCGACTGATCTGAAACTCCACTCTCTAAATATTCACAATAGACATGACGAAGACGCTTTTCTTGCTTGCAAAAAAAGTATGATTAATTTTTTTGAAAAAAAAAGTTTTTCATTAACTTTAAATTTAGTTAAGTTTTGTATTAAATGTTCAACTTGAACATGCAGTTAAATTTTGTTTTGAGTTCTAATCTCTCTTTTACAAGTTTCAAGTAAATAAAAAAGAAAATTATTTCCAAATGTATTAATGAATCATTAGTAATTATGATAATTCATTAATTTATCGTATATTATTAAAAACAATTCACAATAGATCTCACTTTTGAGTTCTTTTGAATTTGCTCTGTAGACTGATTATGGTAATTATTATAAATGTTAAATATCATATATGGTAAATATTTATTTATTTATATTTATTTTTTGAATAAATTCCTTTTTTATTTAGTGTTGGATTTATAAATATGTTTTGAATAATAAGATTAAAATTTATTGACAGAACACAGTAAGGGTACAGAAAAAAAAAGAAGGGATAAAAAAGGGGAGGGAGGGAGGAGTGCCGGCTTTCGCCCCCGGTACCTCTCGTATAATAACATGCTCTGAGCTATGCACCCATTGATTGGCAATGATTCGGGTGATTTCGATGGCAACTTTGTGACCTACTTTGGAGAAAGATCCAGATATTCTGTGGAGACCACAGTCGCACGCGTAAAATAATAACTTTTCTAATAATTATCTGTATTGTATATAACCTGAAGATATATACTCCGTTCTTTCGTAATAATACTTGTTATTGAGTTAATATTCTTTTTCTCAACTTTAACACCTCCCCTCGCGATAATGGAGTTAATGGGTAGGTTTTTGTGTTTGGATGGGTTTCAATTAATGTCGCATTAAGCCAATACAATGTGCTGTTGGCGACAGACTTCAAAATTGCTCAGTTTCAGTCACGTGAGAAAATTCCGCCTGAAATGTTGCGGCCCTTGTCTTACTTCCACACCCCTCTGCATACGAGAAGGCTCAAAATTACGAGGTCCGTTGTCAATAGCCCTCGAATTGCGAAACTGTGGAATTTCTAATCAAGGTTTAGTTTCAGATAAATCAATAATTCTCAATTTTCTTTTTGTTTATGGTACACTACTTTTAAAAATTTTTAAATTTAGCAATGAATAAGGAGTATTAAATAGATTTCGGCAGTGAAAGATGAATAGATATTTCAATAATACGCTCATGTCCGAAATTAAGGCCACAAATATAAAATCTGTGAACTATTTACCAAGAAATTTGGTACAGAGACATATTACAATATCAGAAAGAATATAGAAACATAACAATATGGAAAAGATTTTAATTGTAAATTAAGATACAAGTGATATCAAAAAGTGTAAAATCATGAATCAGAGATAAAGCATTTAACTCGGGAAAAGTTTGTCTAATAGGGAATGTAACCACCATGAGCTGGTATACAACGAGCTGTCCTACTGTTTATAAGGGTGTCAATAAGCATTTGTGGCAACAAAGCCTATTTTTCCAAAAGCCGAACTTTTAATCCCGGGGGGGGGGGGGGAGCTACACTAAGACATGGATTTTTCTAGACTATCCCAAATATGTTCATTAAAATTGTTATCCGGAGACCACGAAGGTCAATCCATATGGCCATCCGTTCCTTCATCAGCACTGTGAGTCAGTAGCGCACACAGGAATTTTTCAAGGTAGGGATCCAAGATCGAAAGACCACTGTTCTCGTACCATGCTTCAATACGTTGCCCAACATATTCTTTTAATTTTGTCGATTTTCGGGAACAAAAAACAGTAAAAAATTAATTCATAAATTAATCATTATCGTTAATTAATAAAATTAGCTGTTAAAAAAATACTTAATTTTTACGTTCTATATACATAGAATTATAATCAATTGAAAAAAATCAAGGGCTTTTGGGGGGTCAGGACCCACAGGACCTGTGAGTTATGTGTAGCCACCCTCCCCCCTTGTGTGCGCCACCACTGCTGTGAGTTATGAGTGTAGCCGCGCATTATCGTCCATAAAAAATGTAGTGTGGGCCCATAGCATCCAGTGAAACCTCACATAGGCTTCCAAGATCTGATTTCTATAGTGCTGTGCATCGAAAACGAACAGTGGTATACGACTGCTCAGTAATATGCAACCACACACAAGGATTCCTTTGACGCCAAATCTGTTGATTTTTGTTACTTAGGAGGGATAAGAGCTAGGATTCTTTTTCTCTCCAGGTGAAGACTCGACGATAATCTCTTTGTCTGGAACATTTCGACTCATCACTGAAAAGAGCACGCCCCCGTTCTTGTGGTGACCACGAATGATGTTTTCAGCTCCACACTATCCGGTCTCTCCTGCTGGATACAGTCAAAAGAACGCACCAGAGTAGACGTCTGTCATAAAGGCCAGTCTCTGCAAAGACGTATGTTGACTGTTTGCCTGAAAATTCTCCTTCCAGACGCAGCAGCAAAGTCACGAGCAAACTGAAGAGCCGCTGCCCACCTATGTCGTCGTTCGATTAATGCCTAGTAGCGATCTTGTGCAGATGTGGATGCTCTGTGGCGTCCTTGGCCGACCTTCCTGATGACAATACCACTTGTTTGGATTTGATTCCATAATCAGAAGACCACTTTTCTTTTCTGGTCACTTGTAACCATCGAGCCACCCTCCTTTGAGACTGACCTGCTTCAAGCCTGCCAACTCCTCTCCATCTCAAAGAATCATCTAAATGATTATGAAAAGTCATTCGCATTGCAAACAGACTAACTTGTTTGTTTTAATGCAATATTTACAAAACAGCAGACAAAATTCGCTTATGCGTGAATGGTCTCAATCCAATTTTTAGATCTGCTAAAACTACCGCTTAACAATATGTTTTCTTAAACTGAAGGCTTATATTGTATACTACACGTTCTTCAAAACATATAAAGTGGTCGCGGTAGCCGAGTGGTCTAGGCATCGGATCGTGGCTAGCATGTCATGAGTTTGATCCCAGTACCACTGAAGACCCGCCGTGTAGGGGTGTGATGTACGTAAAATCTGTCGAGAGCTCAAAGTCCCCAAGTTGGTGTGGTGTGGTAGTTAGGAGAGGGGGTGACAGCTCAGGTGTCGTCCGCGTCACTTGACCATGGTTCAAAATGACGCGGACCGTCGCCCAAAGCCCTCGTGTAGCTGAACAGTGGGACGTTAATATTCACTCACTCAAAACATATAAAATACAAATTCTATTACGTTTACTGGAGGCATTTTAGAGTTATGAGGGAAAATATGTTTATGAGCTTAATTTTGGACATTTGCATAGATGGCTATTAGATATACTTTAATTGTAGGATGCATAAGAGAAAGGATCTCTCTCAAAGTAGAAAACATGCGCTATTGATCTTAAAACTTTTGCTGGAAGATCCTCTTAAGGCTGTCTTCGCCAAATCTATGAGGGCCTAAACTAAATGCGGAGCACATTTTCAGACAGAAAAAATGACTGAAATTTTAGAGGAAAATTTGCAACATTGTAATTCATACATTTTTTTTACAATTAAATTTCAAAATATTTCATTAGTTATTAATTTTTTTCCTTTTAAGTTAAGTCGGTACCCCCTATCCCGCTAATGTTAAATTGAGCATATTTATGTGCCTTTTTCTCATAAAATATTAAATGTACAGACTTAAATTTTTTTCTGTATATTAATTAGACTTTTTTATTTAAACTGAAGTGAACTTTTTCAAATATATTGTTTAGTTTTTTCAAAAACTTTCATCGTAATGTATCACTATGAATTTTTTGAAAAATGTCATTTTTTTTCACGATAACTGACTTTTACAAAAATATTATCGGTATATTAATAAAAGTTCACTTCAGTATATATATTAACATATCAGTAATATTCAGTGAAGATTGCAAGTGCTTCCGTTGAATAGGTTCTGAGAAAATGGTACTCGCATTTTTAAAAACACCGTTTTGAGATAATTGCATTTTTATTATAAAATGTCACTTCATCAAAAAAAATTATGAATTACAATCTGTATTTGCACTATTTTTTTAAATATTAGCTTATTCTCAATAAATTTTGAGACTTTTTACATATTTCTTTCACATAGATTTCTCAGAAAATACATGTATAGCATTTTTCACTTTAAATCTATCGAGATATTTTATAGCATTTGCATCATTTTTCTCAAATTATGCATCAATTTTTGAAGAATTTTTAGCTCTGATACATTACTGTCATCCAAGTTGACTGTAAGTATCATAAATACCATGTAAAAATGTGTCAATACATGAAAATATGGCTTTGGTAATACATCCTTATACGACATTTCGAAAAATTTCATTAGTGTTTTATAAATTCAGATGTAAACACAATTTCTTAAAGTATCAGAATTAAAAGGATTCTTAAAATATTACATAAATGGTATCCAAAACAACAACAAGAAAACTGATTTTATGTTTTTAAACATGAAATTTGTGTATTTTTTGTATGTAACAAGTTTTGTGCAACGAAAAAGGGCATTGCATTTTGGGATATATTTATGCACCTTTTACTAAGAAACTTTAGAAAACAAAGCTTAAAAATTTGTGTGTACATTAAATAAACATTTATCTTTATACAGAAGTGAAATTTTTTTTTAAAAAAATTGATCAGTATGTTTAAAAATGTAATTTTGTAGAGTAGAATAATGAATTTTATAAAATTTTTCCTTTTCTATGTTACGACATCTGCTTTTCAGCTAAATGTCTGAGGAACATCTCAAAAATTTCACTTCAGTATATCTATATATATAAAAATGTTATGTTGGTTTGTGTACGCTTCCATAACTCAAAAAGTTCTGCATGGATTTATCTGAAACTTTGACACAACGTTACATTTGACTCCGGTCAGGTTCTTATGTACTTTTTATTTTAAAATGCACTCTAAGTTTTTTTTTAAATTTAATTTTTAAGTGATTTTTTGGTGTTATGACGTCATAAGATGTCACGATTCGCTCTGAATGCGAAAATTTTAGCTTTACACATAGTTTTTTCCGGATTATTACAAATTTTTACGATAATTATGTTTATTGGTTGTCATGTTTATCTATTTTTTGTTCTTTGATACGTAAATGGGATTAATTTTCGAATAAATAATTTTTTTTAAAATTATTCTTTCAACAACTCAAATTTTGTTTTGTAGTTTTGGCAACATTCCAATAGCTAAAGCGCGATAAACAATTTTTAAAATTTCATTTGATGTTGTTATTGAAATACAGGTTAGGTTTTCTGATATATATTATTTTTTAACTGAATACAGATTACGGTTTGCTTGATACTTATTTATTTAAAACCCCGTCAATTAATAAGTTTTTTTTCTCTCTTTTAAACAATGCTTTAAATTTCATTATTTAATTTTATTGAAATACAGGTTAGGTTTTCTGATATATAATTTTAGTCATCAAAATATTAAACCATGCTTTTGTTTTTGATGACTTTTTAAAATTTAAATTTGTTATAACTTTCTCAGTAACTTCTTTCCATTAGTAATTTGTTAACAGAATACTCGAAGTTATTACGGTTTGCTTGGTACTTACTTATTATTGCAATACAATCCCCAACGTTCAAAATAACTCTCCAAGTTGGCAACCCTGATCTCCCATGTGTTGTATGAATTGAATTGGCAATCATGTGCTTCATTTCATATAAATGTCGCCAATAGGTTCCGTTTGCTTTTGTCAGGGACATAGCTACCGCTGTATCAGCCGTACCAATGATACAAGGCCCCCAAGTTACAGTGCCCCCAATCCGTGTTACTACAGTCTCACTAACACGGTGCTCATATCTGAAAAATGCCCCCCCCCCAAAGAAATTTTAATACAGGGCTTACTCAGAGCTGTTTTGCAATTTCGTATGTTTTTATTTTAACCTTTGTAAGTGTAGTCAATCGGGCTCAGTACACAAAATTGCCTTGCAGAAAATAGAGCTTAGGTCATCATACTGGACACACACACAAGCAAAAGCAGTGTTGGTAGTAATTACATATCGAAATGGCTCGAATACCTGTTAAGGAAGCAGGGGGTCGTAAGATTGTAATTATTTTTAGGGTACTTATGTACTATCGCAACAATCATCAGCGTTCAAATAACTCGCCAATTTGGCAACCCCAATTTCGCATATGATGTACGTGCTAAATTGGCAATCATGTGCTTCGTTTCATATAATGTCGCCAATAGGTTGCGATAATGTAAGTACTTTATTTTTTCACAAATTATGCTTTCGCATTGATAAAGATAGTTTAGTTCTTTTTATGTCAGTTAATGTTAGCGTTGTATTTAATTTTTCAATTTATTTTTATGCTCGGGATATGTATTTTAGATATTTTTTTATATAAAATACTAAATTTAATTTGGTACTTCATATTATCGCACAATCGCCAGCGTTCAAGATAACTCGCCATTTTGGCAATCCCAATTTTGTATGCACTGAATTGACAATCATGTGCTTCATTTCCTATAATATCACCAATAGGTTGAGATAATACATAAGTATATACCTTTAATTAGACTGGCCGCAACACACCAATTTGGCGTGATTTCAAAATCATGCCAAAAACAAATAGCGTAGCAATATGAAATTAATATTGTGGATATTATTTCAGCCTTTTTCATCGACTATCCATTTAGAAAATTATGCCTAATATAAGATTCACAATTGGCTGGATGGACCAGCTCTTTTTTTTTCATTTAACCAGACTGAGCCACAGCAACGCGTGGCAGGGTACAGCTAGTATAATATATATGCAATATAAAATAAATATTTCCAGTTCATGCATACAATTAATTTTTGAGAAAGAAGACACAAATTAAAAAAAAAATCTATATAAGACAGTAATACATGATTATATGGCACTTCGAAAAATTTCTTTAGTGTTTTGTATATTCACATGTAAACACAATTTCTTTAAATATAAGAATTAAAAAGATTATATAAATATTACATAGATAGTATTCAAAACAACAAGTAAACTATTTTTGTGTTTTTAAACATGAAATTTATGATTTTTTTTGTATGTTACAAGCTTCATGCAACGCATTTTGAGATATATTTGTGTGTGCATTAAATAAACATTTATTTTTATACAGAAGTGAAATATTTTTTTAAAAAATGGATCAGTCTGATTAAAAAAATAATTTTTGCAGAGTACAATAAGGAACTTAATAAAAATTTTCCTTTTCTGTGTTACGACATATGCTTTTTAGCTAAATGTCTGAGGAATATTTCAAAAATTTCACTTCAGTATACACAAGAATATATATGAAATATAAAATAAAAATTTCCAGTTCATGCATACAGTAAATTTATAGAAATGATAAAACAGTTTAGAAAAGAAAATTTTCAGAAAACAGTAGCTTTTATATAAAATTTTACCTCATCAAAAAGATCTTGCACTGTAGCCGGTTTTTACCTTATTTTTCTTAATATTATCTTCTTTTTTTCTTTTATCTTTTCTAATTTTCTTTGATCATCTAGAAAAAGCATGTTAGATTTCATTAATTTTTCTCTATCGAGAGTTTTCATGTCACTTACCGAATATTCTCCAGGTCCTACTGCCATTTACTGAAGTTTTTGTTAATTTGGATACATTACCATCATTAAAGGAACAAACAGCATTATAAACACCAAGTGAAAGTGTTTCAATGTGCACAAATGTTGTTTTGGGAACCCGTGATAAAATGACATTATGAAAACTTTCATTCGGGTTTTGTGTTTTTCGATGCAAAAATTATCTCAACAAATCAAGCTGGGAAAGATATCTAAATATAGAACTCATTGCTATTACAACAGCAACCGGAAGACTTTTTATGTTTGTAAGACTTACCCGATTCTTCAGCCTGTTTATATCCACTTCATGAATTTTCACCAACAGGTCAAAAACAATGTTTTTATGTGCCCATTTTTTTCATATACAATATTTCGAAAGAATATTGACATCTATCACCTTACCTGTATCAATGCTGGTCACAGTAACTGCACCATTTGATGATGTGTAACCGCGTTTCTGCCATGTACACAATATTATTATTACCTTCATTTTCACAAATAGCTTCCCTGGCAGCATTTTGAATGGACTCCTCGTAAACAAGTTTTACATCATTTGAGATTCGCTTACCGTAATGAGAAAACCTTGTAGGTGGTTGCCGAAGATTCATTATGCTGCAAAACATTCTCCTAGCTTCTGCACATCTCCCAATGGAACACGCAGCATATACAAACCTGGTATTTATTGTGGCAATTTGCATTCCTTCATGAATATTTAAAAAAGAGAATTCTACATCATATGGACAAGCACAACATTTCAGGACAAATTTCCAGCCCAAATTTACCTTTTAAAACTTGCATGTCTAAACCTCTTTTACACATTTTACAATGAACTTGATTCTTGAAAGCAAATGCAAGAATATTTTAATTCATGATGGTATTTTTAATACTTACTTTAATAAGAAGAAAAACTCTAATCAAACTTTATTTTGCACATGTCTCCTTTGAGTCATGTGTATGTCAACCTTGAGGATATACATTACTCTTTTAGTATTTGAAGTACTGTTACTATGATTATTGAACTATTACTATGTTCATACCTTCTTAAAACGTACCTTTATGTTTTTTATGTCTAGCCAATAAAGAAACAAAAACTTTGAAATTTCAAAATTTCCGAATTTTAGAAATTTTATATATTTAATTTAAAAACCCAAACACACACGATAAAAACGTGTATGCGCTCCAAAATAGGTAAACAACCCTGATGGTTACGCTTGCAGTTAATCTACAGTTAATTGTGCGTATGAATAAATAAAACAGAGAGTGGCTTTGGAAAAGCTTCCCAGATTTAAGAGGCCAATGTTTACATTTCTATCTGTCAAAGGGGGCGTGGCTAATCAGCTGATTATTTTTTGAAAATCATTTTAACATACTTTTAATTAGTAAAATGGCAAGTACGGTACATCATTGGAAAGGTCCTGATTTGGGGATTTTAGAAATATCAAAAACTCAAAATCGACTTCCCGATGGTGTTTACCCTACTGACTCCCCTTAACATGTAAAAGGATATCTCATTTAGTATTACGGTATAGGAGCAAAAATGCGAAACACATTTTAGACCAGAAAATTGTGTCAAATTGATTTAAAATGAGTGGTATAATAAAATAAGAGGTTCTCTATATAGGATAGCGAAGCCAGAATGCAATATTAATTTTCAAGTATTTTTATATCTGAAAAAATATTACAAATTCGGGTCCTATTCTGTCACACTAAGCGAAGACAGCCTTAGAGGATTTTGCGGATAGTGGTTGAGAATCTCAGAAGCAGATATGGGACTGAGTTTTGAAACGTGATGATGTAATTATAGGTTTATGCATGTATTTGAAAGGCTTTAATATTAGTAAAATAAATAAATTATTAACTTATTTTTATTTCTCATTATTTTTTTAAAAACATTTAAGTATCGGATTTTGATGAACCTTTTGCACTATTTTTTATTTTTTCTCAAAGACGTGTAAAGAATTGGGGGTGCAGCTTAGATTCGAGTAAATACGGTATATATATATATATATATATATATATATCTTCAAAAATTTTTCAAACTATATCACTTTGGATAAATTTGTATTTAAATATAACAAAAAACATTGATTGGAGCACAAGAATTATCATCGCGACGGCTACCAAATTCTTATTCCCCCTCAAGCACAAGTGTATGCCTATAAATAGTTTGGGCTCTTTGATTGTCTCGTTTCACTCACACGAATGGGCTCTTCTATCTCAAAAGGCAGCTTTTTCCCATTTTTCTATGAGATGCTTAATTTTCCCTCATCAGGATTCTGAAACTCGATTCTAATTTACTGTACTTCTAAGTTCTCGCTACTTCAAGTCTTATCACCTGAGTATGTGCGAAGTCCTTCACTAAGAAATTCACTTTATAAATCTATCTGAGCAGACTGTCAGTCTTCTAAAAAGACGAAAACAAACGCTTTCAAATAAAAACGTAAAAAAACAAGATATCAATTATTGGCATGGCCAAGTAATTTTAGCGCGTTTTTCACATGTGTTTTACAATAAAGCAACTAATGCACTTTTTACTAACAGAAAGTATTACAGTACTTAAAAAAATTTTTTAATTAAAAATGATTAAATTTAAATATGATTCGGCTCATCTAGGGTACAAATGCGACCAAATGCCGAAACCCGAGGTCAGTCGGTTGCTTATTTTCTGAGAAAAAGGTACGACAAAATATGGAACGAGGACGAAGACGAAATTTGTGTCCTAATAGCGCTTTTTTACACAACGTGAAAAACGCGCTAATAATGGTAGGTTTTTTGTTATAACAGGACATAACACTGCAAAAACCTATTAAATACTGAATTTTGCTAGGACGAAAGGATATTCTTCTAAAAAAATTATTGGAGGTGCCGGGTATCGATTCCGGTCTCTGGCATGTTAAGCGAGCGCTTTAACACCTGAGCTACGACCCTCTCTTCTCAATTAGAAAATCTAAATAAAACACCCTAATAAAGTGACCTGGTTTGGTTTGAGAAATGGCATTCGAAATGTAAATACGATACTGGAAGACAATTTCATAAATTGCGGTTGCAGCCAGGGAAGCATTATTAACGTTCTATGTTAAGAATCATTAACACAACAGCTCTTTATCATTCGTACATTTGACAGAAAACTGATACATGAAAAATGTTTGTCTCCACCACAGAAAAAATTTTTTTTTTAAAAACATTTTACAAGAAAACAGACTTTTTCCGGAAAAATGATTTTTAAGTCAGCAAAATTACTAATTAATGAATAACAGTAACAGATTCAGAAGTGAATCCTTAGTTGGGAAATTAAATAAGGGGTGTGTGTGTGTTGACTGCGTGACTCAAACGGAATCGTAATTAGTCGTTCCCCACCAGCCTCCCTGAGTATTTCATAATGTTGTATGACTATATGTGACGGATCTATCCACGTCCTTTCTTTAACATAATCTTCTTAGGAAATCTTTGGTCTATCAATTCGAGTTGACTCACAGCCAACCCCCCCCCCCCTCTGAACAGGCAAACCTGATTATTCAGATTAGTTCGGATATATATAGTCTAGGTTTTCAAGCCAGTGATACAGAAGGCAAGGACAGATTGCTACAGATCAGGTATTATGATAATTTATAGCGGATTTCAGAGATTAGATAGATGAAAGAGTTAAAGTGATGATTGGTCACTAAAAATTTATTGCACAGATAATTGGAATAGTAGATTTGATCTTGAAGTAAGAGGGCCGATATTTAAAGGCTCCCACCTTTCTTCCCCTCCCACCAACCTCACAAGAGGACTTGCGGCTCGACGGCTATTTAGAGTACCCCCATACCGCAAAGGCACTATCCATTTACAAACATTCATGCCTTATCCGCGATTCGAGCCCAAGCCCAACGGCACAGCAGTCAGAGTCGCTAACCGCTCTATCGGATATTCTTATTAAGGCGTGCATCGTATTAAACGAAACAGATCTTCAATCTTTTCATTGTGAAATTCTTATCGTACTTTATAACAAATATTAGCAACCCAAAAGTTGTTAGGAGATATTTCTTATATAATGCCAACTACCGTAGAGTATCTTTATTCACAGTGGGAAAAGATATCAGTTAACCCTAGATAACTAAACTTTAATCAGTATTACCCTATAACTAATTATTTTAATCCGAATTAAAAACAAGTACATTTTTATGTTTCCTTTATTTATTTCAACCTTAATAGAGTATTATAATATTTCAATTTAAAAAATAGCAAAAATTAACGTTTGCACTTTCGGTAAATGTGTGCTCTCCACAAATACGTTACGACAAAGGGCAAATGCAGCCGAGAATGTGTACTTTGTCATTCTTCGTTTCTTTTAGTGGTGGGCGAAAGTAGGGTTTTCAAATATAAAGTATTTATTTGCACTTTAAAGCTGTCTACGGCAGTGCTTCTCAAACCTTCAATGTATGTGACCCAATTTCAAAACATAATTTTTATCGCCCCTTCGCACAATAACAATGCATTTAATTCAATAATTATATATACTGTGACGCTAAAGCTACAATATGATTTTAATTATAAACCTTGCAAATTATCAAGATAAGTATTAAATTTTGTGTGTAGTTTTATATATGTGTGAGAAGCCCATGTGGGTTCACTGATAATTATTAAACTTGTTCTTAACTTAGTATTGTTAAATAAATCATCAAATACATATTTTGCAGTACTGTTACATTTATAAGTGTATTATATCAGTGTAAATGTGTATTCTATCTTTTTTATTATGTCAGAATGTATTCCCCCCTCCCTTTTTTCCAGTAAATTAATAATTTTTTTAAATAATCATTCGTATTCGACTTTTCGATATGATCGTGGCCGTCTAGGTTGGTTCATCCCACATTTTGCAAATCACTGGTCCAAAGAGCTATTGGCGATAGACCGCGTAATTTTGAACCTCAGAAAGGTGACGAGAACGAACCTGAGCCAGCAACCCACTTCCACACCACGCCAACACCAGCGATAAATGCACTGTGTGTCAGCTCCTTTACACAGCGGGTCTTCAGTGGCATCAGGACTCGAGACTCTACTACACCGGCCACGAGTACGTGACTTTGACCACTAGGTTATGGGATTCTAAATATTAAGCAACTTAGGAAAATAGAACATTTTTTTTAAATGAATGCTGTCATTTTAAGTCATTGTAATTCTTCACTGATACCCTTAAGGGATTAAAGAAGCAAAAAAAGAAAGAAATGGAAAAATAAAATTATAAAAGCCTACTAGACGTGTCAAAAGAAAAGTCCTGTAGCAACAACAAGAGACGATGATGGAGATATGGATTCGGCAATTAGTGGATTTGACTCTAAAAGAGATGGAAAGGGAAAACACTTTGGTCTGTGGTTTGTCAAAATTCTCCTCGAGTCTCTTAAAAAAACAAAATTTAGCGAGCGCAAATGCACCCTCGCTTGCACGTGCTTGGGAAACCCAGCTTTAATCTATCCCTTAGCTCAGGGGTGGCCAACCCGCGGCACGCGTGCCACATTGTGGCACGCGGGAGTCGTAACTGTGGTACGCGAAGACTTTTTGAAAAAGTACAAAAATATTATGAAAATATTACTGAATTAATTGAATTAGAATAAAAAAATTGTCATGAACAGAATATGTAAGAAACAGAAATTTTCAGGGTGAAATTTTAAATGCGCTAAGCAAGATTTTTCTTTTCTTCAGAAAAACGCCAAAAATGAGATCATGCTCCAAAACTTACAATTCTACTGCTTTGTAAAGTTCCGAGAAAAGTGTTGAGTAACGTGAAACTACACTGGTGTCCAAAAGTTAAGCATAATTCACAATTATGTGAATAAAGAAGGAACTGTAAATCAGAATGGCGGGAAACGTGATATGCGAGTGTAAAATGGTTATAAAATAAGGAAGCAAATCAAAAGAATGATAATTAATTTTACTATCCAAAGTTGCAGTTTTTGAAAGAAAACTGAGCATAGCACGGATTCAGAAGAACTGTAGAAGAACTTCTTGATTTGCGCCAACTAGTTTTAACTACAGGTGAAGACATTTTTAAGGAACTTAAAAATGTAATTGAACTTAACAAAGTATAATAGACAAAATTAGATAGTGTTTGCACAAATGGAGTGCCTTGCATGGCTGGCAGAATAAAAGGTTTTGTTGCATTGCTTGAAAATTATTTGGGAAGAAAAGTTTTCAAGTATCATTATATTATTCATCAAGAAGGTCTTTGTGCCAAGGACTTAAACTTGTCTTTCGTTGTTGACCTCGTGGTGCGCTGTATCAACAAAATACAAGCTCGTGCTCTGAATCGACGAAGATTTCGTACGCTTTTCCCCGAAGAAACGGAAGAAAATGGCGAGTTACTTCTTCATTGTAGTGTGCGCTGGCTTTCCAAAGGAAGTTCACTTGCGAGATTTTGGAGTTTGAGGGAAGTGTTTTAGAATATCTGGAAGAAAACTATGAACTGTCCAGTGAATGCTAGCTCCTCAGGAGTGAAAATTGGCTGTGGGGTTTAGCTTTTCTTACTAATATAATGGAACATTTAAACAATTTAAATTTAAGATTACAGGGAAAAAATTGTATTTTATCTACCCTGGTTGGTCATATATCTTCTTTTGTGAACAAACTTTTGCTTTTTTGTCTGGATTTTGGACAGAAAAAATTAACTCATTTCCCATTCATGCAGGAATTATCTGCCAAAGTTAGTAATGTTCCAAACTATGATAGATTTAAAAATTTAATATCCATTTTGCAGGACTCTTTCAGTGCCAGGTTTGAGGATTTTAAA
Organism: Trichonephila clavata; assembly: GCA_019973975.1. Lineage (NCBI taxonomy): Eukaryota > Metazoa > Arthropoda > Arachnida > Araneae > Nephilidae > Trichonephila > Trichonephila clavata. The sequence goes on from BMAO01026011.1 coordinate 30,454, forward strand.
GATGATAAAAAAATACTGAACTTTTCACTAATCCTTTTTCGATTTCTCTTCAAGACATTAATTCTTACCCACCTCAGGTACAAATTGAAATTATTGACCTACAGCACCATATTACTCTGAAAAGCAAATATAAGGAAATTATTTTAACCGCAAATGATCCGAATTACATCGAATTTTGGAAATTTGTGCCACCAAGTAATTTTCCAAATTTACATGATTTAGCGGTCAGATATTGTTGTAGGTTTGGATCAACATATGTTTGTGAAGAAATGTTTTCTGTTATGAACGTAATTAAATCAAAATATCGCTCAAAATTAACTGATATGCACCTAAAACACCTAATTTTGTTAGCATCTTCACGAGCTATATAATCCAAATATAGACGATTTAGTACATAAACTACAGATTCAAAAGCCACATTAAGAGACTTCTTAGTAATCATTTAAAATTAAATGTTTTAAGTTGCTTATTTTTATTTTGTACCTAAGCTAACTGACTGATCCTGTAAAAATTTATCAACAATAAAATATAAGTTTCTACTTTTGTTTTATTTGTTATACCATTTTCTTTTTACATTTTCACTGTATAGAACTTGCATTTTAAAGTATATTTTTGGTGTAAATAACCCATAATGAGCCTATAAGTAACATTTTTTCACTTTGTATATTTTTTAGTTTGGTGGAAAGTTGAAAGTGGCACGCGTAATTGTTTTTTATCAGATTGTGGCACGCTTCCCAAAAAGGTTGGCCACCCCTGCCTTAGCTACTTATAGAGACACCATCCCTTTAAAGAAATAGTGATTAGGGTCTTCATAACTTGTCTCCCCCCCCCTTTTTATCTTCGCACAATAAGAAAAACAAATCTAGTTCGTCGAACTCCATCTCATCCTATAGATCTTTTCCATCCATCATAACCCACGGAGAGTTGCCCTGGTCGATTCACCTAAGCGGCCGACCCTCGCTCGCCATTCGCTTCACGTTATTGCCGGAAAAGCGGAGACAGCAACCGGAAACGCCCTCCCGCCCAATAATCCAATGGTCACGTCCTTTAATGGATTGACACATGCTTGCCTTTGTCCGTGGGTGTGTCTCCCGCATCGCTTCAGGAGGATGAATGGGTGCATCGCTTCATTGGTATGCACAACGGAATAGAGCAGAGTAGATCGCTATCTTCATTGGGGGGAGGAGATTACGGGAACTAAATGGAGGATAATGGGTGAACTTTTCAATGAGTAAAGGGAAGAGTTAATTCATCTTGGAGATTTCATTATCTGCAATGAATATAATGGATAATTCTTCATTTTTATTTATTTATTTACTGTCCGAAATTTTTTTTAAAAAAATTTCTTATTGAATAGATTTAATTACGGCAATGCTTTTTTTTATTCCTTTGCCATCCAGCGATTTTTATATACTCAAGAGATATTTTATGAAATTCACACTTTCGTGGAGTTTATTCTAACATTTCATCCAAACGAAAATTCCTCGAAAATCATCGAATTTGCTTATAGTTAAAGGGATAAGTTTTATATAGTTAAGTTAAATGGACTACATTTTCAATTCTGTATCATTATTTCTGTATATTTAATAAAATTAAAAACTTCAATGAGTCCCATGATAAAAACAATTACGTGTTCTCCATTGAATTCAAAGCACTTGTGGTCTATCTCTAAAACTTAAAAAATTAGGTAACAATGTTCAAATGCTATAAAAATAATATCTTCAAAAAGATTTTAAAATTTTTTTTTTTAAAGTTTTATTTTATGCATATACATTAAATAAAGTAAATTTTGCTTACTTATGTGCGTTATTATTGTTGGCAAATATGTACTTTTTAAAAGAGTTTATGCAAAGAGAGTAAAAGTTGGCAACCACGAAGCGCAGGAAGTGCTTTTATCGTGTGACTATGACGTCACATGAGTTTTTGGACTGATTGGCTAAAACACGTGGCTGTCTTTATCGTGTGATTACGACATCCCATGAATTTAACTCATTGAATAAAAAAAATTTAAAGGGAAATAATAATTTGAATAGTTCTGAATTCTAAAGATAAGCCTAAAAACTGCTTTTGCTTACATTTATGAGTGTCTCAATATCAAGATCAAATTTTACACCAAATACCCAAAATGCCTAATTTAAAATTCTCAATGGACATACAGCCACCTTCGTTTCGTATAGATCCGCCTTCTTCTCTATTTGTTCACTTTCTTTTCCCCCTCCTTATTTAGCGATTAGTGCATCGCGCTTCTATACCACAGGTCCGAGGTTCAAACCCCGGGCTGGGCAAGGTTGACTCAGCCTTGCGTCCCTTCAGTGGGTCAATAAATGAGTACCAAGAGCTTGCTTGGCAGCTTAACACTGGGGGTTTCCCGTCAGACTGACCACCTGACCGGAATATCTGCTCATGCACCTTAAGGCCCAAGGTCTTGTATACTGAGTTGGGCACAGTAGGCCTTGACCCTCATTAGCTGCTGCGCCACTTAATTAAGTTATCCTTCTTATTTATGGGTTACGCGCCTTTTGTTTTTATGTTTACATTAAAAAAATTTCCACGAACTTAGGCTACAAGAGGCCTTGATAGCCGCGTCGTCTTAGCTTCCATCCAGTGATATTTTAATAAAGGCACGTTTTCGAGTCGTAACTCCATTCAAAGTCCCATCGTGTAGAGTGGTTGATACACGTCAAACCCAGTGAGCTTTTAAAATCTTCGCGTTGGCAAGGTGTGGCAGTTACGCGAGTGAAATTCAAATTCAATTACAGCGTGTATAGTATTGTAAATTATAGATGCGAATACTGTCGATTGAAATAACCCATGTTATGAATGAGATTTAGGCTCACAATGTGATGAAGTTCATTAGAAAGTTTACTGTGGAAATCCATTAAAAAATGATGGCTCTTTACGGAAATGATATCCCTTTATTCGACACTGTTCAGAAAAGGGGGGGAACTTCCCAATTGATCCGCCAAAAATGATCCAAGAAAAGGAATGACTGCAACAGCGAAGAAAGTGGAGGACTAAACTCTATTAGATCGAGAAGCAACCATTCTGAATGGGACAGATCTTGGTTACGAAAGTTTGTAGAAAATTATTCACGAAGGAGTGCACATGCTAGGCACTAGGAGCACATTGGTTCTACGATTCATGACTCCCGTTCCGAAGAAAACACCCCTTTGGGGTTGTGTGGTAGTTAGGAGAGGGGGCTGCCAGCTCAGGTGTTGTCCTCGTCACTTGACCATGATTCAAAATTTTCAAGTCCATTGCCAAAAGTCCTCGCGAAGCTGAACAGTGCGACGTTAATATTCACTCACTCACTCGGAAGAAAACACAGCGTGATTTGTGAAGCGATACGTTGAATCTTTTGAAGCTATTCGAAGAGGATGTATTGGGTCACCTGGTCACTACAGTTGAAGAGTGGAGACCAAAAACAAGGGAAAAGAGTGGAAACATGCCTCTCTCTCTCTGTCCAAAAGAGCCAAACTGTAAAAGTCTTCAGGGGAGGCCATGCTGTTCATTTGTTGTGTCTTTTTTAAAATCTTTTTAACTAACTACTCGGAGAAAAGTTCTGTTCCTGCTTAGAAGACTGCGAGATGCTCTGATCAAGAAACGGAGGGGAGTGATCACATAAAAAGTGCGCAACTTCGTCTTGAAGTACGGTTGAGGAATCAGAGCACTTATTGCAATTAAATAGTGCACATCTCCGCTCTATTCTCTCGATCTCGCTCCAAGCAGTTTTTCTTATTCCAACAACTCAAAAATCATTGTGAGGTAGGAGATTCACGACACGAATGACGTGATTCCAAGAAGTGGAATAATGGGTTTTGATACAATTCTCTGAAATCTTCAATGACGGTTTTCGAAAGAAACACTGGGCGAAATGTTTAACTCTTTATAATAAGAAATGCAAATTAAGTTTCTATCTCGATCTTTTGTAGTAATTAAAACCTTACCATCGATTCGATACCCTTTGATATACATATGTATGAATTTTTTCTCTCTCTAGTATCTAGAAATATATTTTTTTTAATTCTACATATTTATAGATTTTGTTTCTAACAAAAGGTACCTACATTGCTATTTTTCTACTAAAGTTATTATATATATATATACAGTCGACTCTCGATAATTCGAAGTTGGAGGGACCAATGAAAAACTTCGAATTATCAAGAGGGTAAGGAAAAACTCTCAAAATACACAAAGTGAAATTTTTTTTCTAACGCATTTAAATTTTTAACTATGTAATAAAACAACGATTGTACATATGCATAAAATTATTTTGAAGTATTTTTAAAAGGATATATTATACAGTATAAATATTATTCAGAAGTTAAATTCTCTATTAAAAAATACATTCAATACATTTATACACAATCCTAAGCATTTCTTCTTCACAATAGCGGACCATCCTTTCTAAAAACATGTGTAGCAAGGCCACGAGTTAAACGAAAGCTATGGACGACTTACATCAGGTGCGGTTTGTCTATTGTCCACTAAAAAGAATGAAAACAATAAAAGTGTCTTTTTGCCAGAGGAATCGGAGACCACTAAGGTCAGAAGACAAAAAGACAGATAGTTATCAAAGGGGTTGCGTTAAAGGGGAGACACGCAGAGACAACTCAATGCAAAACTTGTAAGCTCTAACCCATTTACTACAAGACTGTACATGAAAGTGAGAGTTCGAATTGTCAAGAGTTTTATAAGATAACTTCGAATTATATATAGTGTGTTGTAGTCTGTCCAGCCGCAGATTTTACTTCGAAATATTGAGAGTACCAAAACTTATTGTTTTAGTTCGAAATATCAAGAGTTTTTCTAGAGACTGAGCATATACTTCGAATTATCGAGAGTCGAGTGTATATACATATATATATATATCTATCATTTTATTGCTAATTAACTCTAAAAAAATACCTTGTATTGAAAATAAAATTTAAATATTTTTTTTAAATTAAAAAATCCTAAATTTATATATATATTTTTTAATTTCCCATTTTATAAATCCAAAGAATCATTTTTTCTTTTTGAAAATAAGCTTCAAATGTATTTGTGTTTGTTTACATATTTACAAAAAATCCTGGCCGAATGTACCACGCTAATAAGGGTCTTTCTTACTAAGCCCAATTAACGGAATGATTGGCCGTTGAATATAGGCGTGAAAATAATCTAGTGGCCCGTTTGTCAGCAAAATATTAATATTTTCGCTTGTGGGTCGTGGATCCACGACACCTCTCGGGTGATTACAGAGTGCCATAATAAGGCCTCGACATCTTGAGGGAAAAGGTGGCAACAACAACCTAGGGCCATTGCTCTAATTGACACCAAAAAGTGTCTCCCCTAGGACAGGCAGTAGATAATTTTAGTTTTTCTTCACTATTCTCAGAAGTTTTTGTCTTGGAAACACGAAAAAGGAGGAATTTTATACGAGAGCTTTTCTTCCACACACACACACGTACACCGTCGCAACTACAATTCTATTATTCCTCTAGATAATATATTTTCAAAGTCATCAAACATTTTTTTTTTTTTTTTTGCAAGTCTTTTTATTTTCTTCCTGTTCTCCTCTAATTGTTAAGCTCTATCTTGATGAATTCCTTATTTATCTCGTCCACACATTTGTGTGTACGGAACAATATTTTTCATGCGATGAAGCCTAACTCACAAATTTTAAGCAATTTACTTATGTATTATCATTACATCCGAAAAAAGGTCTTTTCTTAAAATTCAAGCAATATAAAAAAGGGACCTTATTTATCGTGAGCATTCAGCAAATGAAACATTTATGTAGAAATAAACTAATTAAAAACAGAACAAGCAGCTAGAACTAAGTTGCTTTTAGCGATATAAACACGCTTGAAACAAGTACTTGATGATAATTAGAGAATCACAAAGATTATCGAAACTTTAAAACTAGAAAGCAAACTGAATTTTCAAAAACTCGTTATTTATTTACTGTATCTAAGCTGAATTTTTTTTAACATAATAACAAATAGGATTAAATGTATTTATTAAATATTTTTAATAAAACGATGAATAAATTTAGATAAATGACAATTTTAAAAAAAATTTGTTTAGTTTTAAAACAGAATAATCTTGAAAATGAGCAAGTTTTTAAGAGGTGACGTTGAAAAACTTGAGTGTAAAGCAATACTATGTCTCTTGATTGACGAAATACACAAGGGGACCAAGCCACCCACAAGGGCTTAGCTTGACAAATTTTTCCTTAAGAAACGACCAGCCTCGCCCTAAGCCTTTATCGAGAAAAATAAAACATTATTTGTTTATAGAAGTCTGCAGACAAATGAAGCAGAATTCGCTTATCAAATAACAAACAAACATGTGTGTACTAATAACCACACGATAGAAGTGGTAGACTTCCAAATAACAAATATCCAGGAGGGAATTTCGCGACTGAATGAGGTGACTAAGAGGACATCCTACTCTACAAACTTCTATACCACGCCATCGGAAGAACTAACGTGCAGATTTAATGTGCATCTCCTCTACTATGTAGATCTTTAATAACTTCTGGAACCTGCAATGGTTCGACAACGTTGGTCAGGAGTTCGCGAACAGGTTCACTCGGCTAACACAATCTAATATTCATAGAATGCAATTTGAACGGGAGTGCTCGTCTGAGAGTAATATATAGGAAGCCCAACTTTTCGTGACAGATTTGATAGATTACAAAATTTGTGTATAAAAAGTTATTTTTAATTGAAATGTAATTTAGTTAACACCACTGACAATTTTTTCCTTTTTTTTTCTGCGAAGGTCTAAAAAGTTTAAAAGTAACCGTCAATAATTCGTCGCGAAATCTCGTGTTCTTTCTTTGGTCACTCGTATTCAGGAAGCTCCTTTGTAATTTTGGTGTGCGCTAATGATGAGGAAGTTCTCTTTTTTGGCCATTAAATTGTGTTAATATTTTCACCGCTTTTGGAGAGTCATTTATCACAACTTATTGCCCTGACACCTCAGTTCCTTTGGGAAAGAGGTGTGAACAGAGCCTTCAGCGTTTGTGCGCTGCGCAACCTTTCATTATACCCCTAAAGACTTACTTGATGACACCATCGCTCAATTAGCTCTCTCCTAATTCCCACTCTCAACGATAAGAATTTAGTATCGAGACAAGGATCTTACTCCCATGTCTTCCTGAGGCGCAGTTGTTTGTATTTTTATGTAGTAAAAATATTGTAAAAGAAATCCCCTCCCCTCTCCAACAGTCAACAAATGGACGCGGAATTAATTCTGAAGAATTACTGTTATTTTAGGAGAATGTGGTTGTGATTTGGAGGTCAGTTTTGCTACTTCTTTGACATAAAATCGCGAAGAAATTAAATACGTTTCTATCGAAATGAATTTTTGAATTTAGTGCGTAGAAGAGAGGTAAAACAGATTCGCCGTCATGTGGCTATTTTCAGACAGTGTCGAAATCCCTCACGTTGGCTTAAGTTCAGGAGAAAAGTACGCAGCCAACACCTCTCGTGTTGTTACTCAGTGCGATGTTCACAAATGATCAATCAATCCATTGCCTATTCTTTTCTGAACAATTTCTGTTTCTGAGAAAGCAGTATTCGTTTGTCACAAAGCTTGGCCTCAAAATATATTTCTTTAAGGATTTATCATTTGTTGTTGCTTATGCCACCTGATAGACAGTAACATCAGATTAAGGTCCACGGAATTCATCGCGGCTAAGGGCTAGAATTTTACGCCTGTCGTTAGCCTAAGCTTTGAGCCCCCCAAGAGGGCGACAGTGCGATTTTTCTCAAGCAACACGATAGATGGCGACACCGTTCGGACTCACAGATTTAACGAGCACGTTCTCCGATTTGTACTCGGTGGGCATTTGGTGGCATCGGGCATCGAACCCAGGCCTTCCGGTCTGGGGTCGGATGCTCTAACTACTAGGCTACCCACGGCCAGGATTTATCATTTAATGATAATTATAAAGATCGCTGAAGCTATTTTCGCCTAATATCATTAAGAAAAACCAGCAAAAAATCTAGTTTAGTTCACATCTTTGACGGCATAGGAAAAAAATGGAGCTAGGCTTATGTTTCTGTATTGAAAGTATCCAATACAATGATAATAAACGTCGATTTGGCGATTATTATATTTGAGCCTTTTAACATTGCTTTTATTTTTTTAACATTTCTGCTTCTTTTTTTGTTTACCAGAAATTGTTTCCCATCAACATCGTCCTACCTCAACAGCAATCGACATAAATTCTCGAAAAAGCTGCTTTTCTAACTTTGCAGAAAAGACATTTTGATAAATTTTGTTATCCTTAGCTTTTAAAACGGTTCATTTCTTTTTACGTACTGTAAGCATTTGCTTAAGACTATTTAGCCAATATATAATATTTAGTATATATATACACTAAATTGTCCTGATCTCTTAATCTTAAGCTAAACAATAAACAAGTGAGTGAGTGAATATAAACGTCGCACTCCTCATCTACACGAGGGCTTTTGGCGATGGACTTCATAATTTTGAACCATGGTCAAGTGACGAGGATGACACCTGAGCTGGCACCCCCTCTCCTACCTACCACACCACACTAACGGGAGGATGTTTGAGCTCTCGACAGATTTAACGTGCATCGCTGCCCTACACGGCGGGGGGGGGGCAGCGATGGGCTCGAATTCATGACTCGCCAGCCATGATCCGATACCTTGACGTCTTGATTACCGCGGCCACCAATATACAAGAGAATAGGTATCTCAGGCTTAGAACTAACATTGCAGGATTAAATATTATTTAAAAGAGCCACCCTCCTCCCCCCCTGTCCCCTTTATTTCTTACAAAACTGAGCCAACATTGGATAAGAAAAGAAATTATAGTCCACAAAACATTTTCAACTAAAAATTATTTCTAAAAAAAATAAATCCAATAGCATAAATCTAAAAATATGATCCTTAAATAATTTGTAAAGTTTAATGTATAACTCAAAGAAGCAAAAAATAGTGCGTCATCTACACTAGAAAGATTTTTTAAAAAATGGAGACCACAGGACAGTATATTTAAGGATACAGTTTGTTCATAAATATTCTTCAAAGAAAATAACAGTATAGAATAGCTTAGAAAATATATGCAAACAGTACATAAAATTTAATAAAAATTTTTTGGAAGTAGAAAATGCATAGAATCTAAAATTAAAAGAGTACTATTTAAATTCTTAACAAGTTTAATGCATAACAGGACATCAAAAATAAAAAATGGAAAACTCACAACAGAATGAGCAAAATCTAATCTGAAACAAATCTGAAAATCTACTTATTATTTATTTTGATTTCAAGACAGTTGTGGGTTCCGAGCAAAACAATTTGCTGCCTTAACCTAAAGGCAGAATCGTGAGCTTCATGAGCTAGTTGTAGGTAATGAGGACGCTCAGAAACGGAATACCCGGGGGTAGGGGGTGCCGACTACGATTAACAGCGATTAGAACAAACAAATCTCTCATCAATTACGCTAAAAAATATTTTTGAAAATAATGCAGAGTAATGAAAAAAATTATTGCTAGTACTAAAATTATATTTCGGGAACACATTCTATTTTTAGAAGCTGATGGGAACCTAAACTGATTACAAAACCCATGCAACAAGTTCAAATGAATTTTTTCAATCTTTTTTTTCTGTTAAACGTTCTTTGTCGACCTTTTATGTAGCTTCAGAAGGAGGATGCAAGCTAAAAAAAAACGAGGTACAGTGACCTCTCATACACAATTACGCTTCGACTTGTTGAGAAGGAACGCCTTTACAGACCTGGGAACAGGGCTGGTGATTCTCTTTTTGTTTAATCTTTAGATTGAATCGCGCTTTTATCTTAACTGAGCTCTGAGAGGCCGGATTCATTGACATCTCAATCGACAAAAATCCTCAGGGTGACGATGATTTGGCAATCCAGTTTTCAGCTTTCGTATTAGCATAGCGCTTAGGGCGCCTTGTGAGGGATATTTTCTTGCGACCTTACTTGAGAAAGCGTCACAACTACTGCTAATGATATTAAATTAGATGTAACAACCGATTTAATAAGTACACATAAATGTGCCTTCATCACACAATCTCTAATTGAGATAATTTTCCGCCAAAATTATTGCTTTTGAGATGATATCTAACAGTTTCATCCCTTTAAAGTGTTCGTCGGCGTTTGAACGAATATAAAAATGACACAAAAATAATCGCGTCACTATTTTTATGTCGTTTTAAAATATTTTTCCCTACGCTTTGAACTTTTGTTACCATGATTTCTCAGTTTTAATTCTTATTTTTGTGTTCTTATTTCATTTTTTTAAAAACTTGCTCATCTAGAACATTTGTCAGAAAAAAGGAAGAAATTAAGTCATATTAAAGTGGATATCTATAATTAATCCATTTTTCTAATTAAGACCACATGGGACTCGAATGCTATAATTAATCGCACTTTTCGATAAGAATCTCAATAAATCACTCTAAGTGACACCTTAACTCGAGGGGGGGGGGTTCCTACTTTCTCTCCAGCCTGAAGCTACAGCATAGCGAAGGCACCATTTTCAAATTATCCACGAATAAAAAAGGGCGCAATTATCTTAAACCTTATTCATAAACTAAACACGTCTCTATGTACTCAAGAATACGACATATTCTGGACTCACTTAACAGCCGCAACACATCTTCTAATTTTGAATTAAAAATGCGATGATTAGAATTTTATTTGTATTAAGCTGACGCAATTGAGAGACAGTCTGAGAGAATTCCAACTGCCGCGGTGGCCGAGTGGTCTAGGCATCGGATCCTGGCTAGCGTGTCATGAGTTCGATCCTAGTACCACTAAAGACCCGCCGTATAGGAGAGCGATGCACGTTAAATCTGTCGAGAGCTCAAACGTCCTCCTGTTGGGGTGGTGTGGTAGTTAGGAGAGGGGGTGCTAGCTCAGGTGTCGTCCGCGTCACTTGACCGTGGTTCAAAATGACGCGGACCGTCGCCAAAAGCCCTCGTGTTGCTAATCAGTGCGACGTTAATATTCTCTCACTCACTGAGAGAATATTATGCACTTTCCAAAATTTCAAAAAATATTTTTAAAAATAAACAATTGGACACACAAAAATTTTATTTATTAAATCGTTTGCATCGTTTCTTGTAAAAATAATTCTTGTCCATCTTAGCCAAACATTGTGTTTGTGGAGCCGTGTGTTTGAATCCTGATACCGCTGAAGACTCGGCAGCGGCTGTGGCTTCTACCAAAAATTTCAGTTATTTCACGATAAGATTTTCTTTTTTTTAAATACTCTTAATACAAATTTTATTGCATCAATATTAGCTTCTCTTCAAGGAACCATTTTCCAATTAAAAGTGCAAACTTAATCACCCAAAAATGATCATTGAAAAGATTTTAAGATAAGATTATGCAAAATTAGATTAAGATAGAAATCAAGTAGAAAATAAATTGCGGTGGTTAAACATATTTTCTCATAAGTGTATTCCCAACTTTTTTAGGCAAAAATCTGCATATACTTTTTTTAAATGTTTCTGAAACTTTTCTATTTAGAAATTTAATGATGGTTGCTCTTTATTTTTACTTTAAATTAAAACATATACTATGTGTAAAAATAAAAATATGTTTGCACTTCTCGGTAATGTTTTATTTGTATTGAAATCTAAATGTGTCAAGTAAAAGTAAGGTGTACTCTCAATTTTTTTCAGCCAGTGTATGTGTCATCTGGCAATAAGGGAAAAAATTTCATCTGGGCCCCATTTTTTAGGAATAAGCTTTTCCATGGCAGAATCACCAGAAAATTGTAATGCGCCAATTGCTGAGCTGTTCTGGTATCACTCACGGCTTAGAGAGCTGTTGCACGTTAAATATATTGGCGAGGTGGGGAAGTTTAAAGAGAGATTCTTGAAATATAAGGTGTCACTTCTTCGAAGTTTAAAAGTACGAGGTCGGTCGCTAATATACCTCGAGTTACTTCTGAGTGCTTTATTAAAAAATATAAACACTCATTTTCCCTGAAACCATTGTACTATGGATTGCTGTACGCTAAATCAACGATGTCATGAATTAAATATAACTAAACAAGAACGTTTAATGTGAAGAGTGATATTTGTTCAGAAAGCAAAATACAACTTCATATTGTCATGAAAAGCTTAAATTTATCAATTGACGAAAAGGATATTAGTAGTTTTCATTATAGCAGTAATTTTTGATAAGTTCTAAAAATCTAAATACCAGTTACTTATAATAAATATGAATGCATTTTTGCTACTGTGAAAGTTAATGAACTGATAGCGGTCACTTAAAGATGAAGGTAACCCAAACCCCCAAGGAATCAGGATTGCTGCGGCCAGTGGGGTTTCGAGCTGCCACAAGACGTAAAACTTTATAGAAGTTTTATAGTTTGGCTGTGTGTGTGTGTGTGTGTGTGTGCCACCCACATGGTTATGGATCAAAATAACTTCTCTTCATCTATCTAACTTCATTGCTACGTTGTAATTAGTGAGTGATTCGCTTCCACTGTTTTATTTCGTTGAATCGTGTTTAATTCTTTAGTAAATGAATTAAATATTCCAGTTTTAAACAAATAAAAAAATTTCATTTACATTTAAAAAAGTTGAAAAAATGGCAGCCGGCACCAACACTAAGTACAACAAAAGAAAACAAAAACTGTTTCTAGCGATCAAAGCGATCTCAATACAGCAATATTTTCAGCAACAACCAAAAAGAATCCAGATAAAAGGTTGCTAGAAGCTCGTAGATCTCAACTTCACAGCTCAGGTTTCATCCTCGTCACTTGACCATGGTTCCAAATGACGAGGTCCTTCGCCAAAAGCCCTCGAGTAGCTGAACAGTGCGACGTAAATATTCACCCAACTTCAGAGTCGCGAGAAAAAGCTAAAGGAAAGACAGAATTGATCGATTTTACTCCAAAAGTAAGAACTATCCCGGCACTTTCTTTTATAGAATATATATACTCAGCCAATACTTAGTCGAGTCTGAATTTATATAGTGGGATCATTTTAAAAGGCAATTTACGTTTATTATCCATACAATTAGTAATATTATTTTTCTCTCTCGGGGTAAAAACTTATAACACGTCTGTAAACACCCTGGGCCTTCTTTGTCTAATCCCTTGTTCAAGTCCTGGCACAGCCGTGTAAAAAGGAGAATGTTCGCTTAAATATTTCAATTTCATCTGATTTTTATTGACGTCACTCTCTGTGTGAAGCAATCCAAAGGCTACTGACGAAGGAATTCCTAAATTTGAGGCTCGGTTAAGTGATGAGGTTGACACCCAGTGATGAGTTTGGAGGGTTCAACCCCTTAACAGATATCAAATTTTTGTATACGGTTATGTCTCGGTGTGTATCTTTGACTATGTATTTTTTAGAATATAAAAAACACATAGACAAATACCCCTTTACAAAATAGATGTATGTACGTCACCAACTACATCTGTGTTGGAATACTACTGTCGCAAAAAATCAATCAAATATTGCCTTTTGCTATATCAAAACAAACGCTCTATTATTCTTACAATAAGGAATAAGGAAAATTTTACTTAGCTCTTATGCATAGAGCGTCGGTTCAGGTCGGTCCAGGGATTTAGAAACGGTGGTTGTAAACAAAGTAATCAAATAAAAATAGATCCAAAGGAGTAGGTAGCCTGTACTTTTTAAATTATTATTTAATAGGACATAACACTGCAACTACACTACACTACACGAATAAAAAGAACATTAATTAATAACAGTTAGATTACATATACTAGAGACTAAAAACTACGTAACATTTCGTTACATCTCTTTTCACCTAATGCCAACTGACATAAACAAAGTGGCATAGTCCCCACGCGCATGCGTGGATTCAGAGTTCAATGAACCGGAGGGTGAGAGAACGTTTCCAGATATATGAACGGGGGCGAGGGAATATTACCAGATACAACATCCTCCCACCTTTGAGTTTCTCGAGTTCGAAAAACTCAAACTCGTTCTTTCCGTAGTAGTCCATGTCTGGATCGTAAGTTCTTGGGGCATCCAGTTCAACAGACAACTCCAGGGGTATAAGCCGTTCTTTATGGGGCGGAGAAATTCCCCGCTCTTCATTTTCACCTTAGTAAGACGTACATCTCCATCTTTAGAAGGGAACAGTTGAATCACACGAGCTAAGGCCAGTCTATTTTCTTGTTATCAGTGTTTGTTATACTGATTAATGTTTTTCTTCTTCCGAATTGATTATTTCAAAATTAGGTAATTTTTCAGATTTTGGCCATTCATTCATAGGTTTCTGTAAATAAGCAGTCCCCCCAACATCGAGATATGCTTAAGGCTTCCACATTGCATCCTCGAGAAGGCAGGTCGCTAGGGATCAACGAATCGGAACATAATCCCACCTTTCAGGATCACTAAGAGTTCTCATTTCTTTCTCAGGATCACCATCTTTCCACCAAATAAATCTCAAGTAATCCCTATCATGATCATCTAGAGATATCGGTAGGAATGTTTTGCGAATATCCGCAGTAGCACCAATTTTTCCCATTCCTAAAACGAGTCAGAACTTCCTCCTTAGACTGCTTTTCACAAGGGTCATTTATACCAAAAGAATCCAAATTCCATAAATCAGTTATTTTTGCTTCATTTACAAAAAAGAAAGAGTTAAATATGAACTATCCAATTAATTTCATTTGAAACTTTACCCATGACAGTCCATCCCAAATATATTGCATGCAACTAATCACATGAAAGATGTTCAATTTTGCCTGTAAGTATTTTTCCGGCAACATCGGCTCCAGTAATAGATGTATATCATTAACACTTTCTTCATACAAACATTTTTCAGATTTAAAACTTACATCACTCAAAAATATTTTTTCTCTCTTAGTTCTTTTTAAAGATAAGCATTTTTTATTTTAGGTTCAGTCGCACAAATTTTCTTTTGATCCATTACCACAATTTCTATTTTATTTTTTGTATCTAAACTACTCAATTGTATTGTAACGATATGACATTCAGTTTTTTACGAGCCTCCAAAAGTCCATGAGTTACTGTCTCTTTACCTATGTTTTTTAATCCCAATTTTTCCGCCACAAACTTAGAAATATAACTCTTAGTCGAACCACTGTCTATAATTGCACGTACAAAATGATTTAATCCTTTATTGGAAATGCGAACTACGAGAGTTTGCAAATAAATTTCATTGAATGTGGACTGATTAGTAAGAACAGTATTTTCTGATGGCCTTGATTCATCAGCCTTCGGATTAATATTTTTTATCGTTTTCTTTTTGCTTATATTTAACAAAACACATCAAAGGGGAATGCCTTTCCTGAACAATGACAACATGTTATATTAGCTTTACAAAACGAGAAATATGTTTTTAGCTCCAAGCATTTAAAGCAACCTCCTTTCTTTAATAAAATATTTTTCTTTCATCTAAAGATAAATTATATGCATAATCACAATCAAGACTTTCATGAATGGATGAATCACAAAAAATACAGTTCGACCCTTTATATTTGTTTCTCAATATCCGTAGAAATTAGCTGACACGCGGAAAATTGTTTGGTTTTGTCTGATTTATGAATTTCAAATTCGCTGTGTTTCGAACGATGAATTTATTAGAGGGTATGAAGTAGTGAAGCGCCGGCTACTGAGTCACAACTTATCAGGGCTGCGCGTTCACGTTGATCTCAATGAAAGCGAAAGAAAGTTCAATAAA
>BMAO01026012.1:0-20742 GCA_019973975.1 Trichonephila clavata
GCAATTCAAAAGGAAATATTCACAGGAAATTAACTAAAAAATACTACTGAGTTCTGATATGAAAATGGTTTTTGAAACCTGACTTATTGTACCGTATGTTTTTTTAGTTAGTAACGTTTGTTTTTCAAATTTACCAATAACTGATGGATGGGCTGTGGTATATCTTAAAAACAAGAGCTAATATATAAATTTCACTTACATATTCGTTTTTTTAAACCAAAATTAGACAGATAGGCCATTTAAACTAGGAAACAGACAAAAAGTTGGGTTTTTTTGTTGCCTAGTGTTATTGGATACAATGTACCCCTTACCAGTAATATTAGAAGAAATAGTGGAAGCTCTCTGCTGCTTTCTACTGCGGTATGATACCGTCCAGTGATCATAGATGAATCATCAACACGCTTTATGGTCATGTTAGACCCTAACTGGTTGCTCCAAGTACCGGAAAGATCCGAGCATGGGGATCTTGTTGGGTTTCCTACATAAAGAAAATACAAATCTTTAAGCTAAAAACATAGATATTTATAAATGTATCACCTTGTAAAAAAAGTCAAAACAAAATCAATGATGCAATGATATTAATCTTTGCATGTTTCAACAACTAATTGAATTCAAGGTTAGGGAATTATATACTAAACTGAAGTTAAATATTGTTGTCTATAGTTTTGTTGAGAAAAAAATCCTTTTTTTCTATTATGCATTTCAAAACACTTTTTGCTATTTTCATAAAATTATGCAGAATGTATTAAACATTTGATTTTCATAAACTTGAGCTATAATTTCCACAATGAAATTAAAAAAAATTTTTTTTAAAAAGAACTATTCATGTTAGCTTATTTTTTATTTTTTCTTTACTTTCTGGCACTGTTTTTTTACATACTAGTGTATTCTTTTACCTTCTTGTGTATTCTTGTTGCTTGAAATATAATTATTTTTGGCAATTTTTATAGAATGTAATATGAATTTGTAAGAAATAAAAATGCAACAAATAAAGCAAGTAACAATAATAAACAAAAATAAAATGCAATATTTATTGATTGAAATATATATATATTACAGGTATTTACATACAAATAAATGATTCATTACATTTCATTTTTGTTATGCGACCGTTTCCTTTTCATATAATTATATAATTTTCTATTTTTTTTAAAATTCTATAAATACGAATTTTCGTACAATATGCACGAAAAAGATGAACAAATGAATAAAATTAAAATATGTATCCATTTTTCCCCCCGCTTTAATTTAGGCTTTAATTTTAATTAGGCATTTTTTTTAACTGCGTTATTAAAATTTGAGATGTCCACAATAAGAGAGACTTTCAAAACACTTGAAGTTAATAATCGTTTGCTTGAATATTTGTACCATAGTTCCTTGTTATTAAAATAGAATTATAATAAATTACACAGTTTTTATATATTATTTTTATGACATAAACAGAAAATAAATTGTAGCAAAAAAAAAATATTTTTTAACTGTAAGCTAAACTTACAACTTCAGAATTTGAGTTAACTCATGCTGTCAAACAAGACTTAGCAATGTCATAGCATTATTTAAATTTTCCAAAGCAAATTTCGAATTTTCCTCGTGGTTTCAGGAATATTTTTTCAAAAAGCTAGTTGACATAGTTAAAGAAGGGATTTTGCAATTTCCTGAATGACAACGAAAAAAGTAAAAAAAGAGAGGATTTCAAAACTTCCTCTTATTGTTGGAATTGCTTCGCGTTTCCAATTTAAAAAAAAGGGATTTCTTGACGCATATCAAGCGTATTTGTTTTTAAGCTTTTTGCTAGTTCTTGTCTTTGCCTGACAAAAAGGATCATAGTCAATTTTGAACCAAGGTCAGATGGCGGCATCAATAAATAGGGTGTCACTTTATTCTCTATCCAAACCACACCAACGGGAATATCAATATTTTAAAACTTGTTCTAGAATAATGCAAACACACATTTAAAACCTCTAAACTGCATTATATATGCATTGGGGTGGATTGAAAAACTTTTTTTTTAGAATTTCAAAACCTACCTTTTTGGAAAATATTTCCCTAAGATGAAGAGAAAAATAAAATAAGAAATTAATTTTTATGCTAAGTACAGTAAAACACGTTTAACGCGAAGACGCTTAAGACGAAATATCGGTTAAACTGAATAATACAGTAATCCCGACAAACTACTATGGATTTTCCTGAATTATTTTTTCTTAACACGAATCGAAAATCGCTTAACACGAGATTTCCCTTCCGGGAATGAACAAAATACGAAAAACACCAGCCACGCAGGTTTATCCTCGGAGAAACTCGTTGTAGTAAATGATGATAATGTGTGTACATCCCCCTATTATGACAGACAAAGATTTTAGACTTTGTTCAAAACTAAAAAAATATCATTGATGCCGATTCCGACGACGAAAATGAAATAAATAATGCAGCTCCTGTCAAACTCGCGGCCCACAACGAACATTTTTGCTGCCGGCCGGTATATTGGCACACAATAATATATAATAAAATTTTTCCTGAATCAGGAAAGATAGTAGCAGAGTAGAGATGTCAAAAGTCAGGATGTACAGATTAAGTTTTTCTTGTTCCTTCACATTTGTTTATATTATAATGCATTACTCGAAATAAACCTACGTTTCTATGAGTATTGATTTTCTTTGCGGCCCACCTTGTTAAACCTTATTTACTTAGCCCAAGTCAACCTTTGACACCCATGCTCTACTCAGTACTCACTAATCAATTATCATCGTATTTGGTTATTTATATTGTACACAAAGGCGGCTGGGTGGCGTAGTTGGTTTGTCACTAGCTTTGTACGCCCAAGGTTGTGGTTCGACCCCGGCCCAAGTCAGTGGATTTTCAAGATGTAGAAAATCGTTAGTGTCCATATCGCATGATTGTGCGCCTTGTAAACGATCCATTTTGGGCCTGTTTGGCTTGGGTGCTCTCGGCAAAATTAAGTTCCTAAGAATGGTTTCGCATTACCAGAGCTCAGGTCTCCCTCTAGGGGGGAAACTTTACGTCAAATTACCTTGCGGGGATTGGTATTCCTTCTATATGATGCCACACTAAAAAGAGATACCAGTTTCCAGGGAATGTACGAGGTCTGCAATGGTAAAACATCAACGACAGCCCAATTCGAAATTAAAAAAAAATTGTTTAATTTTTTATTTTGATTCTAAAAGCATTGAACCAAAATTGAGTCTTGTTCCATTTTTTCGACAATTCAACACCTTTGTTTTATAGTATTAAATTCTGAAATATTTTTTTATATAAATTATTACACTCTCAATATCCGTACCATGGAACATCTTTTCCGCATAGGTAGATTCCGATTAGTGATATATTTTTGTCTCCATAGAACCTCGATCCTGCGTATTACACAATATGTTGGTTCGTTTCAATATTCATAAAACTACATTAAATTTTTCAGAAGGATTAAGAGTGATAAAGTTTTAGTTAAAGATGATTATAGCTCACCACATGTATATCCTTTCCTAGTGCTCTCCATATTATTTTCCCCATAAGCTCATCCAATTACATTTACATAATTCAAATTTTTACTATTAAGTAAATAGCTGAAAATCAATTAAGATTTTATGAGTTGAGTGTACACAATTTTAATGAACAAATATAGAAAGTAATTGAGTATTAATTTGTTCGCGAGTATGTTAAGTTTAGAAGAAGGAAAGTTTGTTATGGAAAAGATTGATATGATACAAGAAAATTTGAAAGTCTAGCTGATAATTACATTTTCTTGGGGAAAAAACAAATAAAAATATAAACACTTTTTTCCATTTGGAAAATCAAATATTTACTAATTTTATAATGGATTATAATATTGTTCAGTAACTATTATAGAAGTATAATCAATAATTAATATACCAAGTTATCAAATGTTTACATGATAATCATGCATATTAACAGTGAAATTATAAATATTAATTTAGTATACACTATGAAAAACATTACTTCTCTCTCAATATTCATGATCCTAGTTTAACATTAGGAAACTTTATGTCCATCAATTGTTTAGTATAAGGTGTTTTTAAAACACTTGGGGGGGGGGAGAAAGTTTTGCTATATAAATTAACTCACTTTAATTCATCATTTTATCATTCTAAGATCTAACAGTCCAAGAGAGTCTAATTTAAAGAGTAAATACGTAGTTTCTTGAAGGTAATTTATTCTTATGGTTCATTTATATCGATTTTATTCACGTTTAGACTGGCAATTCAAATTGTGGAACAAATAAAACTAAATATTGCACACTCACATTACAAATATATCCATCAATTCGTAAGCTGGGTATTCCACAAGCGTTTCGAAATTACACTTCCTCATAAGTAGATGACATTCAAAACAGCTCAGTAAAACGATATGTTTTATGTAGTGCCTCATTTTAGTCAAAACATTTTTATTTGCTTTATTGAGTTCCTTAGTTTATATTTAAAGAGAGTTCTTTTTTCTCTACTCATTTAAAAATACTTTACTGGGAATTTGTATGATAATATTAGCTTACAGTTTCTACCAGAAACGCTTTTTTTATTTTTTAAAATTTACACTCACACTTCGAGGTTTAAAAATAAATAGTATATATGATAAATCTGAAAAATATTTATATGTACAGATATAGGTTTTTTCCCCCTAGTGCATGAAACTAAGAAAATGAAATAGTCTGCTTCGTTTTGCTTATTTATAAACGTTCCAGTTAACATTCTGAAAAATCACCTGCACTTTTATTTTTTAGTTTCGAGGTGTTGCCACAATGTAAAGTTAATAATTCTCAGTTTTTATGAAATTTTCTCTGTATATTCGGCTTATTAGGGAACATGAGAGCAAAAGAATTGTTATCATGTTCTGTATTTTATGGATTTAAAAGTAATTTGATGAATTCAAATGGACATCATATAAGCTCTCTCTAACATGTTTAAAAAATTTTCTTAGGGAAATTTTTTTTAATCAATTTGTCTTAAATACTATTTAGCATGTTTTATAATTTGGAAGTTACTCTCTCAAATGATAACATTTTTATTGATGGAAAAAATTATAGCTATACTGTCTGAATAATTTAAGGCTTTAAAAGATTGATTCTATTTAAATTATTTTTTAAACTAATAGCTGGGAAACTTAATCTTGCTTTTTATTCATGGTACATATGTACTGATATATATTATGAAGTGTCTATTGATTTAAATTCATTTAAAGAAGAAAATCAATCATTGTTAAACACAGAAAATTAATAATCTAATAAATTTGATTAGAAACAAAATTTTGCGTTACGCATTTCAAATATAATAATCAAATATTAAATCAATTCCTAAACCAATTATTTCGCATTTGTATGAAATAAATGAACAACAATTAACTTTATATCCCACAAATCTACAAGTACTAACAAGATAAAAGTTTATGTAACGAAAAAGACATTGAATTTCAAATATACTTTGAAATTGAAAAATATGCTTTTTGTTTCACTGCATTATTGCTCAACTATATATAAAACTTTTTATCTCAATTGATATAAATTTTTCCTTAGAATTATTTTGCTTATGTCAATAATTTATACATAATGAACACTTACTACAACCAATGCAATAATTGGGTAATATTTTGGATATCTTTTTTTTGGAAAAACAAATATGTATTAGCTAAAATATTCACTATTCGCACACATTTCAGAAATTTTAATCACACATATTCAATCGTCATTCACCACTGACGGATTTAGCTCGTGAGGCTCGGGTCTAGGGCGGCAACTTTTAGGGGTGCCAAAATTTTCGAGGCGGCAGGAATTTGAAATCGATTTTGTTTTTTATCAACTGTAAGGCCGAATTTTGATGCTTTATTTCTTGCTTCAACAACCTCAAGTTGTCAATATTAAAAGAATAGAATTATTTTTTTAAAATAGTTAATCGTGTAAGTAGTAAAATTTAAAATATCTAACAATAGTTGCTAAAACAAATTTCGCTAAAAATAGCATTTATCTATTAATGTTAGATTTTTCATAAATTTTTCTCAAAAATTCTAATTGTAGCGCTTGATTGCTCATCATTATAACGCAAAATACTAATTCACCCTAATTAATTATACCTTTGTCCGGTTACACTAAAAAATTAATTATTATTTTTAACCTCACATAAAATTTTATAGTTTTACTCAATGTGAGGCGTTTTTCAAAGATTACCATGATCAAATTAAAAAGATCGTACTAAAACTTGGAAAATCACAAGAATATAAAGAAATATTCCTCAAAATACAAATTAAATGAGTCAATTTATTTTTCATGTTATATTCCATTTAATGGATTATTTAATCGATTAATTTTTTTTCTGAATCAGAAAATATTATTTGACTATTTTATACTTCATATTAGTATTGTTATTATTATATATAAGGACGTCA
This sequence comes from Trichonephila clavata, assembly GCA_019973975.1. Taxonomy (NCBI): domain Eukaryota; kingdom Metazoa; phylum Arthropoda; class Arachnida; order Araneae; family Nephilidae; genus Trichonephila; species Trichonephila clavata. Next base: position 6,403 of record BMAO01026012.1, read on the forward strand.
AATTAACTTGGGCTTAGGACACCATCGGGCCTAAATCCCCTTCACTGTCGTTCACACTCTTTTGTATTCAATAGATTTCAGTAACACTCCTTTATTAACTATATTTTTCGCAAATATTTTAGAAAAATTTACTTCGTTATAACTTTTACAAGTTATTTTGCTTTTAGAGTACCCGACGTATTTCTCAATTTTATTTCAGTATTCAATGCAAGCTTATTAAAAAAAGGGCTTATGCTAGATAAGCTTTATGAGCGCAATATATTTCACAAACCTGCGCTAAAAATTCATTAATTTGATAATAGATGCATATTTGTGAGAGTTTCTTATGCAAAGCAGAAGGGTGGACATGAAGGTTTATAATTTAGAGAAAGATTGCTAAAGCCTCCCAAAGAGGTTGAATGTTAGAGTGGATCGAAATGTTTTTATTGTAAAATTTCAAAACCTATAATTTAGGAAAATATGTCCTCACGGAAAAAAAGATGAGCAAATGAGAAGGGAGAGAAATAAATAAAAAAATACATTTTTATGTTAAGACTGCCACAAAGGGAATGAAGTTTAGGCATTTTAGCTTTTTCTTATGGTGAAAAGTCAATGTAATTTTTATGACAATAAAACAGGCATCTAAGTACTTTTTAACATTTATTGCAATGAGAGGACACCTACTTATCAATTACTAGAATAAAAAAAACTTGGGGTACATGTAATCAAGGACGTCTTTAGACTCTTTGAGGCCCTGGGTCTAGAGAAATCTTAAAGAGCTTTTGAAGCCCTGGGCCCTTATGCAAAAGTAGGCCCTGTATGGGATCTTTAAAAGTAGACAGTATGTAGCATGCATTATCAAATACTCGTCAAATGGTAATTTGAAACAAATGTGCACGACTCGCAATTTCGAAAACCTAGACACAAACCCACTCGACCGATGGCCGCATTTCAACTAAAAGAGTTGAATGATTGTTTATGGTATTAGGCCTATAGGCCTAGATATAGACAGCGGTCATCAGATAAATATACAGTCTTACCACTTTTGCCAGTTGACTTGCAGTTTGAAACTCCCTGTTTTTCGTAGAATAATGTACTGGAATAATATTTGATATGAAAATTATCCGGATCATGATCTTATTAAGACAGAGACAAGTACGAAACGAGGCCCCCACCGAGGGAGAAGCACTGGGCCCAGGTCCAGTTGGCCCATATCTTAAGACGTCCCAGCTTTTTTAGAATTAAATTTTTTGAAAAACCTTCTGTTGTTATTGCAGTGTACCATAAAGCGAAAGTCGGTGAAAACTTGAATCGTACGGATTCAACAGTGTGGGAAGAGAGAGAGAGAGAGAGAGAGCTGGGGCTATGAAATGTTGCAATGTACACTTATAAATAATTCTAGTTTTCGGTTCTTTATATCGTAGAAAAATAATTTTATTTTGAGTCTAAAATCCTCTAGCCAAATGTAAGTCGTTTTCCTCTTTTTTCGAAAACTCAACCCCTTTGTGGAAATATTAAATTTTGAAATAATTATTTATAAATTACCATAGAACATCTTTTCCGCTTAGGAAGGTTCCGATTAATAATAGTTTATTTATATTCATGCAATCTCGATTCACTCCCCCCCCCCTAGTCTCCCCCTTCCTCCAAGACAGCTAAGAAGGAAATTATAACTCGAACATCCAGGAATTACAAATGTCTCTTACTTACCGTAAAATACGGCGTATAATGTGCATTTTTATCACAAAAAGTAAGATGGAAATTTAAGGGTGCGCGAAATACGTCGAATATCAGAATGATAGCTTTAAAAATAAAATTTTAAAAAAAAGATGAGCACAGAAAAAAATTAGACGTCTACGTAAAACGAAATTCTGTTTCTTTGAAAGAAACGGCATTTCCTTATGAACTTAAAGAAGGCTGTAGTTCTAGAAGTAAACTATTTTTTTTCTAAAGCTTGGAATAATACCTCGGAAAAATGACTTCAATGCATAAGAACAATGCGCACGTACATTTCAGGTTTCTTCGTAAAGAAAAAGGGGTGTACGTTATACCAGTGGTGTAGCTAGGTATCCAAAGGCACTGGTGCAAAGAAACAAAAAATGACAGCTCTATCTTGGTTGCTCTGCAAAAGAGCAATATTTTATCAGTGTGTTGCAGATACGAGAAGATTGTGAAGTATTGAAACAGGGGAAATTAGCTTATTATGAATCATATTGTTATTAAAATTAGAATGTAACTGGGAAAGAATTGCTTCTTGTATAGGTTTTTTAAAATGTAACAATAAGTATTGTAAGATTTTTCATGGAAATTTTAATTATTTTCAAGTAAAAGTTTACAGAAAATTAAAATAATTGAAAATAACAAACTCTTCAATAAGTAAAGTTCGCAACACTAAACAAACAACGAAAAAAATTTAGGGGAATTCTTCACAAATTCTAAATTTTTTGCAACTGAATTGCGATGACTACAGTTATGTTACAATTTTTTTTTATCTTAAATTCCGGAGAAATAATCTCAAATTTGGCTTGCTTGGTGGTAAGGGTTCGAGTGTCCCCTGAGATCGAGGGCCCCGGGTCATGGCACCGCGTAGTCCATTGGTAGCTTCGCCGGACTTTACAGTACTTAAAAAAGACCGTGAAGGTTATTTGAGAAAGCGAGATGATCATATCAGTTTTTAATAATTGCACAGTAATTACTTTTCTACGGTGTATGTCTTCCCAGAGATTTAGTTTGAAGAAAAATTAAATTCTTACTGGCAAACAATTGACATGTGCAAAACTGAATTTTAGATGAAAATGATAGTTTCAATGTTTTAATTGCAATTAATAGATTTTTGCAATTCTGTTCGATGTAACTCTTAGAACGGTTAAAAGCAATTTTTTTCTTGATTCCAATGATCCTCCGGTAATTTCTTCTTTTGCAAAAAATATTTTTTCCAAGCTTTGCTTCCAACGAATTTTGTTTTACATAGAAAGTCTTTTACTTTTTAAAACTTAGAAAGATATTTTCTAAAAGGAATTGTCTAGAGAATTTAAAAAACTATACATTTCCTTTAAACAGTCTTAATTTAGTTAAGGGATTTTTTTTGACTGTTGAAAAAAATATTATAAGAATAATATACATGTACATGTACAAAGTAAGGTGTACGTTTGTCCAAAAACTACTTAATCATTTAAAGCTTAAAATTTTCTATGTTCGTGTATACTACCGTCTCCATCTTAAAAAATTTATCTTAAAATGTTTTTGTGATAAAGATAATTATCTTAATTTTGGGCAATCAGTATAGAACACAATATTACAATTTTACGAAATATAAATGACAGAAAATATTCAAAAATAAACTTCAATGTTATAAATTTGCATTTTATTTATTACACATATATTGCTTCTTTTAAAAAGAGTTTTGCTTTTAGAATTTCTAGAATTCCAATTTTTGTTCCAAAAAGGGAATTTTTATATCGAAAACATAAAATAAAATTAAAATAAATCAAATAATAATAAAAATTCTAAAAAGTGCATTATAATTCAAAAAATTCTTTTTATTGCATCTTTAAATTTTGAGATGCTTCGCAAAGATTATATCTGAAATTCGAAAATATGTTAATTTATGAAAAAAATCATTTCAATGTGATTATGATACATCGCGTATTCGATTGCTATAAAAATCACAGTAAAATATATCTGTAATTTTCGAACGTGTAAAGTAAAAAAAATCAGAGAATTATACTATAAAGAAAGATAAAATATTTTACCATATGCCAAAGTAAGCCCTAAGCAAAATACGAGTAAGCTTGCTGCACTCATGTTGTCAAACAAAACTTAGAAGCAACAAACGATATTTGGAACTTCAAAAGCAATCTAAATTGTCCACGCGCATTCGGTTTTATTTATACTACGGGCGTAGTTGAACTCGTGATTGAAGGGAAGTTGCAATTCCAAATGGCAACGACAGGATAGACGCTGGGGATTTCCAAATTTCTTTTTATTTTGGTAACTGCTTTGAGATTAAAAAGAAAGGAAATGATTTTTTCTAGGCTGTTGTAAAGATAAGTTTATAATCACACTCAAAGAAGTGTTATATATATTAATACGAACGGAAACACACATCACAGAACAACATTTCCAAGAAGATATATTTTTATTTTTCTAAGAAGATATATCTATTTAATAAATAGAACAAAAAAAAATCTTAGCACGTGGAAGAACAACAGGATTGTTTTCCCATGGGAGATAAATTTTTATTTTGAGTGATTCTCGTTTTCCCTTTTTTGATAATATTTTTTTATTTTTGATTAATTTCGAAAATTAAAGAAATTTTTGTATTTTTTTTTAAAAAAATTCACTCAATTTTGATTATGAACGATATTTTCAACAAATTTTATCCATATTCAATGTATCATGAAAGATGTGATGTTACATATTCAGGCACACAGCCACGATTCTCTCAATTCTACAATATTACAAAAATAATCATTTCAATACCTATGAATATTCCTTGGAATAAAATCGATATATTAAAAAACAAAAAGAAAGAAATTGACATGTTATTATAATCATCTTCAGAAAAAAAAATTTTTTTCTCATCCCCAAATTTATTATTTTTTTTTCAGAATTAAATTATGTGAATAATTCAAATAGAGCATATATTCCGAGTTTTGCACCAATTTAATTAATAATTGTATGAATGTTCAGAAAAAACTTTTAAGGTATCCGAACACGTTCGGAGTACTTTTTAACAAAATAGAATACTAAAACATTATAAATGCTCTTTTAGGACTCAACACGAATAAATATTATTATTTAACTATCAAAATTTAAAATAAATTACCTGAACTTTACAAAAATCACACATATAAGTGAAATTTTAGCAATATTTTTGAAAAACTTCGAAGCAGTTAGAGAAAAAAGTAATAAACATATATTAGTAAAAGTATTACTAAAACAAATTAGATGCATTTATCTAGAAAATGTACTAAAATTTTTATATTTTATTAAAATTTGAAAATTTTAGAGCTGATTGATTAAACATTATAAGAAATGTTACATTTTTCATGAGACCATTATTTAAATAACAAGCCATAACTCGAAAATTATTCATACAATAAGACATATTTTAGTACATTCTCTAGAAAATAACATAAATATCAGGTTCAAAAAGTTTTATAGAAATACATTCGCAATATTTTGAGTTATCAGACTCGCCATGATAGATTTTGAGCGATTTAAATGCCCACTTCTGGTAGATCAAAAACCCACTTCCGGTTTTACTGTCTTTATAAAATTGATTGCAACTTGGTCTCTAGGTAGTGTAGAAACAAAATAAAGTATATTTCGTAAAGTCAAAAGATAGCTGTATTCAATAAAATAAAAAACAAAAATAACTGTCTTAACTGAATTTGGTCGTTTTCAACGTGTTCGGATACCTTACATAAATAAATTTTTGTTGCAAACGATATTTCCACAAAGATTTTCATAAATTTTTTCCGTTGTATGATTTTTTAAACATTTTTTTAAAGTTAGTTTTATTTTGCCATTTTTTTATTATTTTATTTTATGCAACGTGTTATTTATAATAAATATCGTTTGTTCAAAAACTGATAAACCTTGTTCATAACATGTTTCTGCTTTCGAATAATTCTTGATGCAGAGACCGGAAACTAAAAAAATATCAGGTAAGTGAATCATTTTTCGATCTCGAACTTTGGATCATGATTATTGTTTTAAACTAATAAATAATTGCTAGAAAATGTATATTCGGGGATTTATGAGTGATAGAAAAATATAGAGAAATAGATTTTAGAAGCTTTTTATGCTACAACTCACTCTTTCGTAACAGTATTTATTCTCTCATATTTTTATAATATTGTTTTTTACATTCTTCCTTCAAATTATTCATCATTCATCTATTTTGAAAGATGCGGAATAGAATGATTTCTAATGTTTAAAGGATTTAACGGTACAAAAGCAATTTCACTAGCCACCTGCCTCGTTCTACGATTTTTGAAAATTCAAAGGGAAAAAAATGAATTTATAACACGAAAATTTTTTTTAAAGATAATTAATCATGATAATTAAGCAAATTAAACATATTATATTAATAGATTATTTAGTTCCTTTTACGCTTGTAAAATTCAAAGCAATTTTGTTAATAAATATACTAATTTATTCAAGCATCTGGAGTTTTCAAAATTCTTACAAATCGAGGAATGTTTTTCCGAAAACGGGCAATTTCAATACACTTTCTCTATCAGTTCATTAATTAAACTTTTTCATTCATTTGGTTTTAAAATTTTTACTGGTAATTAACTAATTAAGATATGTTCTATGTGTATAAATTTGATATTGGATACAAATCTTGCTAAGGCTTTTAAAGATTATGTTATTCGAATTAAAGATTCATCTGAGAGCAAGGTAATTTTGTTACATTGAAACATATTGTTAGAAAGATCGGGGTTTGAGGATTTTTTTGCAATCAGTCGCAAAGAGCAAGGCGATGGAAGTTTATTGCCAAAAGTTTTTTTTTGAAATACAGGATACAGTACTCAAATTCGCCGAGTTCATCTTCGAAGGCCTTCACACCTTTTACGGCGCTCAGACACAACTATCAGTATCAGAAATACAAGTATGTAAAAGATTATTCACAAGCTCTCGCTCTTCTATTCAACAGTCGAAGTAATCACTAATCGCTGGTCGACTTTTCGCGGTCAAATCAACTCCCACTAGTCTCTAGTCAAAAGAATACTGACTCTGTACCGATCAAAACAGTTTCGGCGAGCGTCTCTCTATTTATAGTTCTCACGAAACTTTCGAGAAAAATCCGTTTGTGTCACAGGTCGTGGTATTAGTAGATTTGTCCACTAATTTCCAGTAAAATCCATAGAGTCACGAACTCGCCAAAAATGATGCCAATTTGGCTCTGTCGCCAAGTTTCCATTGAATCGTCATTATAATGCAAGGAACGGCGTTGCTTGTGAATATTACAAATTTAACATAAAATAAATACAACATAGAGTAATATAAACTTTTTACACATCCAGATATAAGTTATTGACGTTACTTTAAAAATGCATTTCACAAAATGCGCGTAACAATATCATTATTTATTTTTCACCCAATCGATTACGTTGTAAAACAAAGTTTGATGTATTAGAAAAGGAATTTTTGAACACCTTTGGCATTTTTGAAGATAACATATGCATTTTATTTTCTTTAAAAATCAGATTAACTACGTTTTAAAATTTTCTTACATACTGATTTATGAAAGTTACTTTGCAAGTTTTGCCATGAATTATGTATGTTTTAAAGCAGTTTCTTTTTTAAATTTATCTTTGTCTCTTGTGAATTTTATTGTAATACTCATATTACAACCATTGTGATGTTATTTGTGTTTCATAATTTAGGTACATGCTAATAGCAATATTGTACATTGCAGTACCTAACAATGCAAAAATCGATGATGGATTTTATGTTAGATGTTTTTGCAACGGTTGAACAGGCAGGATATAAACAAAAAAACAAGGAAGTTAGCAAGAAGTTGGTTAATATTTTCACCTTCTGAAATGGATGCAAAATTATTTTGTCATAAGATATTTTAATTATGGTACAATAAGACTCCCAATATCACGTATATTACAGTCAAACCTCGATTTAACGAACCCCTATTTGACGTATTTTGCAATACAACGAATTTTTCCCTTTCCAAGATTAAAATGAAGACATAAAAACCCTTTTTAACGAACTATTTCAACAGTTGAAAATTTTTTTATTCGTTTGTCGCGGTCCATCGATCACGGGTGTTGGAGGGTTCGAGTAAAGAACAGCCATTTTTCAATCTAAACAATTTTATTGCCTTTATCATTTAATATACTTAATCAACTTAATTGAGAATGCACTTAAATCACTAAACCAGAGGAGCAATCAAGCTTATTAAATTAATTATTATAGCAATAAGAGCATTAAATATATTTTTTTATCCTTAGCGCTCTTGCTTCAAGGCTTGATCAATTGTTCCTTCTTGAATTAATTATACGACCACCGATCTTTAACGCCATGTTTTCTTCGATATTAATTTTCAATCATCCTCCGCCTATTCCACGACCAGCAATTAAATAGAAGCTCTTATTTACATAAAACCAAGTCCTCTCCCTGAAAAGCGGTTTTCAAGTGAAATCTCAGTTAAAAGGAGTATTTTACCCAAAAGGATTAGTAGAAGCGCGAATAAACCCGTTACAAGTTTGTATCAGGAAATTATTTTTTCACGAGACGTATCCTTTTGGTCTGAAACAGAAAGACTTTTCTTGTTAGCAAAAAATTTCAACGGGAAAGGGTAAAGATCACTATTAGACTTAACAAGTGCAGATGAGTCATGAGTGTAACCTATCGTGTGAGTAGTGAGTAGGACAAGAAACTTCTTGCTTATCTCACCTTATCGACATTGCAGGGGATATTTTAAAATTTCAACGATTATGCTTCATTTGATGATGGACGGCCTATCTGTACAGCTGAAGTTGAGGAATTTGTTGATTTGGTCGGAACTAATGAATAGCGATTCTAATGCAGAAATCAATAATAAAACTCTTCTCAAAACAGCGAAATTTTCTAATGTTTTACATTGTTTTGAAACTGTGAAAACACACCTCTCTCTCATGCAACTTGATGCAAATGATGCAGTATTTTCTTCTCTGCATAGAGTCAAAAAAGAATTCTTTCGGGTCAGGAGTCAAAAAGATTTTCAAGCATCTATTCGTCAATTGCTAAAAATTTTCAATTAACTGATGTGTTTGTTATTCACGAGCAATAATTTTTAGCTATTGAATAAAATGGGTGTAGTTTCTAACTACGGATATTTTTTGTGTGTAGATGCTCATAAAATTTCCATAAAGATAAAAGAAAAAAACTTGTATTTTGTTTGGACACTGTATAACGAATAACCTGGAATTAACGAACAAAATGTTCGGTCCCAGTGAATTCGTTAAATCAGGGTCCGACTGTATTTATATATATATATAGGGTGTCCCAAAACGACCGCATAAACTCTGCACAGCTAGATTCCTTGTCAGGAGTACATAAAAACTGCCCAAAGAAGCATTCCTTTACAATCCATAGTTTACGAGAAAAATACGAAAAACAAAGTATGACGTCCCTTCCGGTGCAAGAAAAGAACACTTTATTGGACATATCAACAACAGTATTTGCATATCTTTCCAGACGATAATGTTTAAAACGTTCGTCGCCCATGTCGCGTCATGCACGCGCGCGCCGTGGAATGACGTTAACCCGCCGTTGAAATGGTATTTAAAAGGCTGCATCTTGCAGCTACCGGTAGTCTTCGTATGGTGGCCATGTATTCCGTTCGTGACTACTGCGACATGCCTTGTGACTACTTCGACATGCCATCTCAAGGAACTGGTGTATCGAGACATAGTGAGAACACAAATGGACTTAGTTGCTCGTCTGCATGCTGCTTGTACTTCGGTGGACACCGCGATGCTGCGACGTGTGATGACAGCCATACCACAGCGTGCTCAAGCCTGTCTTGACATGCACGGTGGACATTTTGAACATCTACCTTAAATTGTGCATATACTTCTGTTGATATGTTCAATAAAGTGTTTTTTCTTGCACAGGAAGTGACGTCATACTTTGTTTTTCGTATTTTTCTCGTAAACTATGGATCGTACAGGAACTCTTCTTTGGGCAGATAAATGTTTTCTAATAGACAAAAAAAAAAAAGAGTTGCCGTTATGTGATGTGATGAACCACCACACGCAACAACAGTTCCATTGGCTAGAACTCAGGTAGAGAAAGCCTCTGTCTCTTATCACTGTCAACATGCAAGCAGATTCTAATCTCGACTAACTCCACCATTTTTTCAAAGGTCCGTTACATAGCCTCATAGAAATTTCCAGAAGCCAGTTCCACATATATCTCGAAGATTCCTTGGCGCTATTATTTGTCGTGAAGGGTGATAAAGTCGCAATTCTAGTAACCCTGCTTGCATCTTCTAGGGTCTTCCAGGGTTGACTTTATCTTATTCAAGATCGTGCTGGAAAAAACCAACTTTACCTGTAAAACTCAACTTTCCCCAGAGAAAGTTTTACTACTGGGAAAACAACATACATGCATGTAATTTTTATGGATGTTCGTGAGTAGTTTTTCGTTCAGTTTGACTACCTCGTGGTTCCGATAAAGATATTCTGAATGTAAAAATCTGTAATTATTAACGCAAATCAATTTGGTAATTATTAGCACAAATTTTTGTACGATTTGTACTGTCACAAAAATATCAATATTTATTTTTGTTCAAAACCAGTACAGAAACGGTACATATTTATAAACGTAACCAACTTATTAAACTTGTAATGTTTTAAAACTTAAACTTTTAAATTAAAAATACCTCTATTTTTTCTTCTTTTCTGAAAGCGGAATATTTAATGTTAGGCTAATGAAACTACGCATTAGAAGAACAATGGCATGATATAATTTTATTACTGACTTTTATTACTCGTTGTTATTGGTTGTTCTTTGATTCACAGCCTGTCTAGAAAGTCTTTATTAGTGGAAGTCGACTTTCGTTATTAATAATAAGAAATTTTAAACATTAAACTCAGTTATTTTTAGTAAAATATTTGCTGTAAGATATTCCATTCTATGGACTGATTTCCGTTGATTTTCCGGCTACATGCGTCCCAGCTCATCATGCATATCTTGAACCAGTAAAATAAATAATTAAGAAACATTTTAATATAAATTTTGATTGAGGCTGTTCCAAGAATTGAAAAAATATTAAAGTTATTGCTTAATCAAAAAAAAAAGAAAAAAGAATGACACTCATATAAGTTTTAATTCAATATTTAATGAAAAATTTTGGTACTTATGTATTATACCGTCGACTAGTTTGTCAAATGAAAAAACATTGCCACAAATATTGCAATATACAAGCAATAATTGAAAAGTGTTTTCATACCTGTGCAAACACAAAATCCCTTTTGCGCATACGTAAAAGTATTTGGCGACGTTTTTCTTTATTTGGCGTTATTTTTTAGTTTATCAAAACTGGTCGACGGTGTAATATGTAAATGTTAAATTTTTTTAAAGTTGCAATATGTAATGAATGTAACTAATATATATGTTTTCTTGCGTGACGATTTTATAATAAATTACAGCAAATCGTGTGACATTTAATCTATGCGTATCGAAAAAATAATGACTGTGATTAATTCCCAACGACATTCGATCAGGTTCTACCACAGACTTTAATGTGAAATAGAAAGAATATTTCTTAACGTCGTACTTACAAGAAACACAAAGGCTATTGACAACAGGCCTTGTAATTTTGAACCACAGTCAAATGATAAAGGAAGAGACCATTCTCCAATTTCTATTCCACACCAAAGTGAGGGCTTTGGGCCTCGATTAATTTAATTTACATCGGCTTCTATGCGCACTAGGTATTTAATGACACAAGGAATGCAGCCCACTACTTCACAGAAGCGGAGTGTGGCGGTATCTAAGTAAGCCAGTAACAGCCTCCGGACAGGAGTGATCACTTTTGTCTCGTGGTATGTTACGTGCGTACGAACCCATAGGTCACAGGTTCTAATCCAGCACATTGGTGACCTTGGCTGAAAAGAAAAACGCACAAACCTTTTGATGTGTCATGGTGCCATCTACCCGCAAGAAGAGCAAGCAAAGTCGTCAGACTCACTCGACGCAGCAAGCAAAAGTCGTCAGACTCACTTGACGCAATAGTAACAATTCCCACGCTCGCCATAACAACAAATATCTCGTTCGTTCACCTATCCACCGACTCACTGGTGGAGGAGTACTGTGGAGGTATCTAAGTAAGCCAGTAACAGCCTCCGGGGAGGAGTGATCACTTTTCTCTAGTGGCATGTTACTTGCTTATGAACTTACAGAATGTTACGTGCTTATGAATCCATAGATCGCGGGTTCCAATCCAGCATACGGTGTGAACTGTGGGTAAGCAATCAGGACCTTTTCACTATCGCAGTCACGTTAATTAATAAGAAAAATGCTACAAGTGAAATCTAGCTCTGTTTGGATGGAGTTGCATTTTTCTTTTATTCAAGTTGTATTTTAATTACCATTCAAATTATATTTTTATTATTATTCAAACTGTATTTTTTTATTATTATTCACATTGTATTTTTATGATTAATGTGTTGTGTATGTTCATTTATAAACTATACTTAACTTCTATTCAATTATTATTATTATTTACAATTTCTAGTTTATATATATTTTCTGTACAATAATTCATTTTATTCTCAAACCTTTTACCAACGCCATCGACTGTATTTATCTTTTACGCGATGGCAGCATGTTGTTTGTTTTGAGTTGTTTGTGTAATATAATCTGTATGGAATATTTCGTTCCTCAGCTGTCTCTTGCTAGAAGAGGTTCTCGCCGCACGAAACCGCTGGCATTTGTCTAAGTCTTTTTAGCCTAAATTAAAGTTGTTGTTTAAAAGCAAGAGTCATAATTTAGTTCCGTGTAGCGGACAAGCTCTTTGTCACTTGACCGAGGCTCTAAATTATACAATTCAGTGCCCGTAGCTCTCATTTTTTAATATAGTAAGCGATAATTAAAAACAAAAATTAAGTTTCCATTACGAGAAATAAATTACTCAAGAAAAGCGGAATTTTTAAAGAGAAAATTCCATTCTACAAGTTATATAATCAATTAAGTTAGTTAATTTAAGGAATTAATTCATTTTAGCATCTCAGATTAATTTCAATTGAGCTATTCACTATTAGAGGTGAGAATTAGAAAAAGTTTGTTCAAGGCAGCTCTCTTCGCTATGATTATTAAAAACAATATAATGTTCTTTTTTTTTTTCAGGGGGCATTAGCTAAACTATTGTTAATTTAAAAGAAACGGTTCAAAATCAGTATTTATCCATTTGATTCTATGTTCTCAAAAAAGAATAGAAAAATAAATATGCGGTATTTTCGAGACTTTCTGTGGAATGTCAAAAATTGAAAATATTTTTGGGTCTTTAAATAAGAGCTTTGAACAAATATGGGTAGATCAAGTTTTTGATTTTAGCCTTGAAAAATATGGGAGCTTAAAGTAAACAGTTGCGATGAAGTACCTTCAAATGTTGCAAAATGAAGAGAAACTGTTGAAAAATAATAAGGAAACCAGCTTCGTATGTCGAGAATTAAAAATAAACCCGTTTAGAATTGTCTTCAAAGAGAACAATAGGAAGAGAGTAGAAGCTCTTTATACAGAAGTTATTAAAGAATACCAGCCTTTGAAATGGTATTGCATTGAAATGTCCCAGAATTTAATAAAAATAAAATATATTAGGTTTTCCCGAAAATAAAACAATGATTCTAACGAATCACAATCCTTAATAAGAAAGTTTATTATGGAAAATAGACTGGGGAATTTTCACACACAACACACAGTCAGGGAAAAAAATCTCTCTTTTTCCAGTGATCATAAACATAACTGACCGCTACAAAACAGTTTTATATACAAGGTGATTTATTTTAAACGCATTATTCAGTCACCTGTACATCGATCTAACAACCGCAATGGCATCAAACTTGGTATGCCGACTAATAATGACATATAACTGTAAAATTTAGTAAAAAAAGTTTTGTCTCAAAAATCACCAATAGGAGTATTTAAGGCGGCGTTGTAGCTTACTGAACCCAGAATTAGTATGAAATACACGTATGAAAGCCAAATCCAAATTCATTCTTTCATATGCGACAACCACACCAATAATTTGGGCTACAAATACATGTAAATAGTTTCAAAAATTTGTTTTCTTGGCTTAAGGCTGTCTTCCGTTAATGTTAAATAGGACCCAAATTCCGAACATTTGTTCAGGTATAAAAGTTCTCTCTCTCTCTCTCTCAAACATCAATATTATATTCTGGATTCACACTATCCTGTAGAAAATCACTTATTTTATCATACTACTCATTTTTATCCTATTTTTCTTTTATAAAATGTGTTTCGCATTTTTTCTGTTATACCGTAATGTTTAATGAGCTATCCCTTTACATGTTAAGGCGATATGGTACCATCTTTACAATTTTTTTTATTTTTAATATTTGATATTTGGTTTTAATTGTATTTTATACCATGTTAATATTTAATAATAATTCCATACAAAAAATTTTAAATTTGTCGCACAATGTTTGTAAAATTTAAATTTTTTGAACTTTTTAAACGTTTTTTAAATTGCTAGGGCTTTTTTAAAAAAATATGTCTCTTTCCTTTCAAATTTTTTTTCCAAGTACCTTATAATATACTGCATAAAACTGTGCATAGGTTTTTTTTTCTACAGCTGCTCATTAATTTTTTATTAATTTTTCTATA
>BMAO01026013.1:0-22499 GCA_019973975.1 Trichonephila clavata
AATGTAATCTGAAAGTTGAGTTCTTAAACTGTATTTTTTTATAATAACATATTTGTCATAAGGTCATTACTTTCTTGTATGTAGTTATATATAGGCCTTTTTAAAAAAATTACCTAGTGCAGTTGCTTTTATACTGTTGTTCATGTATCCCTAGGGGCTAGGTAGTCTCTCATATAATGTTAAGATTTTTCTCTTTTACAGACTGAAAGGTCTTATGAAAAAATTGAAAGATGTGTCATACAAGACTAGATCATTAAACTGTCCCCAATGAAAAAACTCCACTAGAACATATATTTCAATCAAGAATATTGTCAAGGAGGGGTGTGTAAAATCTTGGGGGTCTTTTGATGTTAACTTGATACATATAGGGGATCCACTGCAATCAAAAGTATAAGAACCACTGCTTTAGTGAATGAGTTTTTATAAATGAAGTCGATTGAAAAGTTCAAGTTGCTCTGATTCATTTTTGTATCAAACCATCTTAAATGGGAAATTTTCTTGGCATTATTTAAAAATACTTGAATTTCATGTGTTGCTTTGTAAAATTCAAAATGTTGTTCATGCATTATTTTTAAAATTGGCTTGAAATGTAGATCTCATGTTATTTTAGGCTTTGATCTTTTTAAAAGTTGGCAGGTATGCTATATTTCTTTCACATGCATCCGAATTGCATATGGTAAGACTAATTTTAAATAAAGTCATTAGCTTGTAGTATAAAATTTGATGGAGAAAATTTAAATAAGAAATTCTACATTTTTCCTGTTGTAATCTTCAGATTAAAATTAAATACTTGGGGTATGTATGCTAAAATTTTAGTTCTTTCTCTGTATTAAGATTCAATATCTAAAATATATAGAAATAAATTTAAAGTGCAATTTTTCTTAAATATCTTGTTGCATTTCTGTCTTATTTCAAGATATTTAAAAATGTCCCGACATACTAGCAAGAAATTGCTAATATAGACAGTATTTAAAAAAATGAAAGGAACTATGTGCAATTTTGAAATTTAGTGTGGTTTTTTTAATGTTATACTTGTTGGAAAATGCTTGTGTGTGTGTTTCTAATTTGATTGTTTGCAAATTGATTTTTAAATGTTGTGTTTTTGTTCATAATTTAATTAGTGAATTATAATGCATAATAAAAGCTTCAAAATCTCACAATTTCTCATTCAAAAATTCAAATAGGAGTAATAAAATTTTTTTTTACTTCTGTTTTAAATTTTTTATATTTATCTAGTCCTGATACAATATCGTATTTTTTATTGTAATGGCAAATAGTTAAATGTCAAAATGATTGAACAAATTCAGCCATAATTATTTCTAGATATAATATACTTATCAATTATATAAGATTAAACTTTCATGTGATTATTAAATTATTTAAAACTATAAAATTTAATAGTGTATTAAAATAATTTATTGAATAATTTCAATATACTTTTAATGTTTAATCATTATAATGTTCAAAATATGTTATGACTTTTTACACCTTTTTTATAGTTTTGCACAGAAGAGATGTTAAAAACCTTCATATGGATGATTTACGTAATGTGCAGTTTGAACTTGAAGATGAATTTATTAGTGCTATTAGAAGGAGAAAACACCTGGAAAACAAAATATTCAGTCTGGAAACTTTGCATTCAAAAAAAGATAAGGAAACTTTGCATTCAAGAAAAGATAAAAGATCTAGAGTAAGATTCACTTTAAAAAAGTTCATTTAAAAAGTTGTAAATACATAATTTTACTTATTAATATGTTTTAGGCATAAGCACATTTTTTAAAAATGTAATGCAAGTTAAATAAAAGTGTTAACCCCATTAAATATATAAAAGGGTCATTCCACGTCAACTCAACACAAGGTCTTAATCCTCATTGTTTCAGTATTTTTGAAGTTTGGCCAGGTATATTATCGATATAAGACTTGTAAAAATACAAAATTTGCAGAGATATGTCTACTTGTTTTTGAATAACAGACATGTAAAACTTTCATAAATGAACCCCAAAACAGGAACATCATTTTTTTTAATTGCCACATAAATTTTTTTAATTGAGCTTTATAGACCTGCGATAAGTGTCAATTTATGGCATTATTCATGCCCTTTCCTTTGCTCATATTGACATTTTCATGAAAATAATCATAAATGTTGATGCTAATAAATATTATATTAATAAATCCAAAGTATGACTGACTATTAAGTAATAGGATTTGTCTATCATTTTAAATTTGAAAAGGCTTCATTTGTTTTGCTCTCACATTTAAGTAGAACACCAACAATCTGGACTCGTGGATAAGTTCTGGAGTGACAGGTGCTTATTCATCAAAATATCCACTACTAACTGAGATCCACATAATGTCAATGTTTCTTGATCATGAGGATGTAGATAGCCCAGCTAAAGGAAGAAAAATTATTTTTCTCTTGTTCATGTTTCTGTAAGACTTACCAAGCCACCAGTTTGATTTATAGACAACAGTGATGTACCCTCATGTATCTGTTAATTAAAATTTATTAAGAGGTTTTGAGATTTCCTTTTTGCAGCTTTTTGAATCTACATAAAAAAATTTTTTTATGTAGTTCTGAGAATTAACGTAGGGTATTGGTATGTTCCTTTGATAAATAATATTTGGTCATAGTAATTTTTTAAAGAAACATTCAGATTTAATATAGTTTTTTTGAATTAAATATGCAGTCTATGTTGATAATGTTTTCTTCTACCCATTTAAAAAGTTGGTGGGAAATTTGGATTTAGTTTTTATTGGGTCTTTGCAAGTTGCCAGTTTCTTTACAGAATCCTCTATTGCATTTCAAGTAAGGCTCTTTGCTATGTGCTGCAATTAAAAATGTGCCACTTTACTTTCATTTTAACTCTCTTGCTGCGTAATTTGCATATCTAATAGGTTCACACACACATATAAAAGTTGTGTATTTTTTTATTATGTATCAAATTTGCATATTAAATATACATTTTAGAGTTAAAATGTAAAAAACTTTTTTGTAAAAGCAGTTTTTTCCAGTATAAAGTTAGATCATACAAATATGAATTAAAAAACCTAAATGGGAACAGTGTGGGTTGGTTGCACAACTAAATAGTCAGAAAAACACACCTCTGGGGAAATCATGGGATACGTAGTGAGAGAGTTAAAATCTTCCTCATAAAAGCAAAGGTTTAAAAAGTTTTTTGTTTTTATGTTGCTCCACCTAAAAAATTCTGGAAATTTTTTTTTTTTTTTAAATTTGGCTGTCACGCAAAAAGGTTATGAGTTCCTTTTAAAAAGTATACGCAGCAACTATGTTGTGCCTTAGTAACTTAGAAACAATTACATAAGTGACATTTCAGCTTTGTTTTCCTCTTTGAAATATATAGCAAAGGAATTGTTTGTTACTTATTGGTTTGCCCAGTGGTAACTCTGCTTCATCGATGTTGTAATTTTTGGGAAAAATCTTATACAGCAGGAAATTTTAATAGTTTCAAAATTTTATTTTGTGTATTTTTGGCAATGAATTCATGCTGAATCAAAGAGAACAGCTTCCTATAGAGAAATCAAATTCTGAATCTTTCTAACCTGGGCAATAACTATTATTTCCTCATGTTGCGATCAATAGATGATGAATTACACAGCATTTTTGTGAGGCATTGCTCTTAATTTAAAATTTACAGTCAGATTAATTTTTCAATTTATTATTATTTATCATTAGTTTTTATTTGTGGTATATTATGCATACAAACAAAGACTTCGACCAGCTAATATACAATGTTTAGGATTCAGTTCAGAAAACTATTTTTTATGCTGGTAAACTTGTCTGCATTGTTTATGTACTTCTTTAAGGTTACACAGTGCAAGCCTTTTTTAAATCTTTGATTTACCCTTTGACTGTGTAGTTCAAAATTCACTTATTACCATTTCAATTGCTCCAATTTTTAGATAAACATGTTAGCAACACAAATTTTTTCATCCTATTTGTATAACTAGAAAACTTAATTTTCAGATTTTTGACAAATTCTGATTTTTCAATATCATTGTAATTTTCTAATAATGAACTTCCACCTGCAGAAACAATACATTAATATTTCATAGTTTCTTACTTTTGATAATGGGAGACTCACCCTACTTTAAATGATTGAACAACCTCTAAATTTATTGCAAAGTGTAGGCCTTTGTCCAAGAATGTTTCTAGATGATGATCATCGTCTTCAACATTTTTGTTACCTCAGAAGTGTGCTTTTTTTAACATGTAATTTACTTCCTACATTTATCACAAATTGTTGAGACAATTCTGAGCTTCTTCCTGACTTATAACATAGTAATGCTTACTTTAATTATACCTTTAATTGATAGTTAAAACTAATCAATCACATGTTAAAATTTAAAAAATGACGTTTAACATGAATTAAAAAAATAATTGTACACTTTCGTGATTGATTTTAAATCACTAAAATTTCCAATAATATTACTGAAGTTATTAAAATAGCAACAGTATTGTATATCATGCTTAAACAATAAATAATCTTTAAATGCTGACTCAATTAACTTACTACAAACAACCAACTCAGAATATATCCTCTCAGAAAGGGCCGTGTTTTTGAATAATAGTCTGTTACAGGCATATCGGTGAGATCACAAAGGTTGCAGGTTGTAACAAGCTGATATCTCTGACATTGAAGACTCTTGTATATGGTTATTGAATTATTTTTGTATTTTATTGTTATGCATTATTTCATTAAAATTATTTTTTATAAATTAAGTTTTAAAATGAGAATAATTATTGATCATAATAATTATTATTTGTGATGCATTATTACTATTAATTTATTTGCTTTAAATTTAATAAAATTATTTCCTCAAAAGCAGTTTTACACTTCTATTTTTTTTTTTTTTTTTTTTTTTTTTGTATTATAAAATCATTATTATCCGAAATTTATATTTTGGCCTGTGATTTACAAAACTAACTGTTCATAGGAAATTTTAAAATAGGTGTTTTTCAAGGAATTTTTATCTTAACCTATATAAAGCTGTATATCAAGAGAATGCAGTGGCATAATGTACACTCCTGCATTGTTGGGGAGGGGCAGGATTCTAGGGGTCTCAACACCAAGTACGTATTTAGGCTTGAGCCCTAATATTTTGTTATGCCACTGTGGGGACAAAATGAAAAAATGCTGCAAAATACATTTCTCAAATGTGTGGCTCAATTAAGAAAAATTTTGCAGCATTTAAAAAAATGGTGCTTTAGTTTTAGAGCCCATTTATGAGAACTTTACAGCTCTGTAATTCAAAATTGAGTTAGCATGTCTCTGTAAAATTTCGTATTTTTCTAAGCCTAAATCAGTTGTACAGCTATGTCTAATTTTAGGAAAATTTGAGATGTAGTAAAGATGAAAATTATCTTTTTTGATTTTGAATTGACATAGAATGACACAAGTTAATCTCTCGCTGTCTAGTAATTCTATTCAAAGTGAGTTCCTGACCTGCCTCAGAATTCCATACCATCTTCTTTATTATGGTTTTCAGTTTGTTACCTTAATAGTTTTCAAGTCTTTTTCCAGGCAGTTAATCTAAGATTTGATCTTTCATTTTTGAGGGGTTTCCTATTGCCAAGAAAACCTTTTAAATAGATCAATTGTCATCCAGTATTGCTGTCTCGCCCATTTAATCCTCTGTATGGTTATAAATTCAATAATATCTAGTCCTTTAAATAGTTTGTAAATTTTCGAGTTGGTTATTCTCTAATAATTAGCACATTTAATTTCACCAAATAAACTTTTTAAAAATCTTTAAAACATAGTCTTTTTATCTTTCTCTATCATTTCTTATATTTCAGCAATTATGTCAAAACAGGCTCTTATTAAGTTTTGTAAGTAATAAATGTCAATCATTGATTCAAATCACTTGCAATTATTATAAATCAGACATTGGGCATTTGAAATGTTTCATATATTTTCCATCATTACAAATAATTACATTGGTGTATTTCATCATGTTAATGTTCATTGTTTCATTTCTTTAAATAAAAGATAATTGATGATTCATTTTTATTTAATGAAATTAATAGGTTTAGTTTCATTATTGAGTTCCATTTTATTTTATAGTCTACTGATTCCATAGAAAAGAAAAACTCTGATGAAAGGCCTCCTAAGAAGTCTAAAGATTCCTCAAATAAACCTCATTCCTCATCAAATCATCATAAAAGCAAATATATTCCAGTATGTATTTCTCTGCATTAATTGTACTTTACATATAATCTGTTTGTATCAGTAATTACAAATATTAGTATTTCAATTTTTGCTGAGATACATTGAGATGCATGAAATTAAAAGTTGTATGCAATGTTTTTCTTTTTATTTATATTAAATTTGCTAACCAGTAGCTGCACTTCAGTTGGGGAAAAGAGATACACTATTATATTGCTCTATTATATAGTATAAAGAACAAAATAGAGTTCTATTTAAGTAAAATAGAGTTTTATAATTATTTTATTTACAGACAAAAATAAGTTGTTACACACCTGTGTAAAAGAAACTGTGAATCTGGCATATGTGTTACAAACTCATGATAATTTTTTTATCAAAATATACAAAGATGCAAAGTGATTGTAAGTTATAGTAAACATGGTACATAATTATTTTCTTATGCAGTTACATTTGACGATTATTCTACTTGAGAGCTTTAAGTTTGAAGCTTACTTAGAGAGCTTCAAATATCATAAAATTTCAGAGTGTAATTTTAATGGGCAAGAATGTACTTTAAATATAACTTACATATATGCTTTCAAATATTACTTTGATATGATGATTAAGGATAATTAGGGTTTTAGATTGAAAATTACATAATAAATTTGAAAAAGTGTACTGTATATTCCCATGTATAAGCAGGGAATTTTTGGAACCTTTTAAAAAGGAAAGTATGGAGGCTAACTTATATACAGATCCGTTAATCTTGGGTGTGGGGGGGGGAGGTAGTGCAGGAAATTTTTTTTTAACATTTCTGTTAGCCATGTGCATGCAATTTTAATCTTTTAATTTCTGGGAGTGTTTTGAATGAAACTTTAAGTAAAAGAAAAAAAATCCTTTAAAAGTAGTTTTAGAATTTGATTTTTTAAATAATTTGTAAAATTTACATTTACTCATTGGGAAGTCTGATTGCATATGATCAAACAGCAAATTTTTCCTCCAGAGCATGGAATATAGGTTGACAATCTTATGCCCTATATGAATTCCTTTTCTCATTAATTTTCCAAAGTATGTCTTGTACAGATATCAAACAAGATAACAAAAATGAATGAAAAAAGTGTGTTAGCTTCATATAGAATTACCAAAAATAAAACCATTGGAATGTTACTTACATCAATTTGATTGGAAAATGTTCCACGTATTTTACCAGCTTGGCAGCATTTTCGCCTTCATGAAGAAATATTTGAAAATTGCAGGAATATTTTTCAATTGTTTCAACAATTTCTTGTACACATTTTTAATTTTAGATAAATTTTTGAAGAAAAATGCACTTTCAGCTTATACATATCTGCTTATGTTTAGAAATAGCCAGTATTTATTTTATTTATAACATTTGTAATTAAATCAGTTCCTGAAGAAAAAACAAACAAAAATATTATTCCAAAACCGAAAGAGAAATCTCTATGGTGCATAACATTTTTCATTTTCTGCTGTTATATGAATAACATGTTAATGCAAAATTACAATGCAAATGGAAATTTTAATCTTTCAGCCTGATCCACATCAAGAAATTCCAAAACCTCTGAAGAATGATGCTCCAAGTCGTTTTTGGTCATTTATAGAACCTTATTGTGCTGATATTACTCAAGACACGATTCGAGTATTTATTTTTTCATTAAGTAGTGAATTATTGTCAAATATTATGTTCATTATATATAATTAATATAGGTAGGGTTTTTTGAAGTTGTCTTCTAATATTGGTACAATTATTGACCCAAACTTTAATACTAATTGCATTAGTTATATATGTTACAAGTCATTTTATATATTAATACATTTGTATCAGAAATTATTTTACAGTAATATATCATTACACATCGAATTTTGACTTTTATGACCCGCATTGATGTAAACAAAAATGTTAGGAAATAACTAAATATATATTTATAACTATATAATTACATATTGTATTTTAATTGTACACAAAGCATGACAAAGTTTACATATATATATTCTGTCTTTAATTATATGATGAAATTTTAAAAATTGTAAATAGTGTTGCTGTAATTGTTTTAATTTTTATTAAAAAGGCTAGTAAATTAAAAAGAAACATTTTATAGCCTCCAAATGTTAACTTGTGTTTGGAGAAATATTAATTTTTCTTTTGAAAACTATACATTTGTATATGCACACAAGGCACTTATAGAAACTTTAGAAAGCTTTTATCTACTGAATAATTTCTTTATTATTTAAATGGATATTTTATTTCTATATGAATACTGTTCTTGACTTGTTCCTCACAAAATGCTGCTATAAAAAAGTTTGCTCTTTGAGTTTTGTATGTAATATTTTGTTCTAAGGTAATCATAAAATAAAATATATCTATATGTTTATTTCATTTATTTAAATATTCATATACTTTTTATCTAATATAATGCATATTTGCATTTTTTCTCAATTCTCCTATTATATTTGTAATGTAACATAATTCGCATGTACTAATTATGTAATTATATATTATTTAAATTATTATTATGCATGGAAATATTGTTATATCTTAGAATATTTCACATTATTTAATTTTATGTAGCTGGAAAAAATCCATATTAAGCAAATTTTATATACCATATTTACTCGAATCTAAACCCCCGTCGATTCTAAGCTGCACCCCAAATTCCCTATATGTTTTTGATAAAAAATAAAAATAAAAAATTGTGTGAATGGTTTATCAATATCCAACATTTAAGTAATTTTTTGAAAAAATTTAATGAGAAATAATAAGAAGTTAATAATTACTTTATTTTACCAGTATTAAACTTTCAAATACACACATGAACCTGTAATTATTCTTATCTTGTAATCAGTATGATTTTTTGAAAATGATTCATCACTCCACTGGCGTGGCTAGCTCCCGGGGGGCCCTGCATCAAAATTATTTCGGAGCCCTTTTTTTAGGTATGGGAGTCTTGTTAGTGGGACTGTAATTCCACTTGTTGGGACCCTGTATCACTCCCATTGTCACAGCTGACTTTGGAGTTAGTGTTATATTTTGCAAAAATGTCATTTTTAAAAATTTACTAGGATAAAAAATTTAGTATAATTTTTTTAAATATTTTTTCTTTTATCTATTTACACTTTTTACTTTAAAGAATTTAAGAAGTATTTTAAATTTAATTGCGAGAAATTATGAGGCAGTATTGTTGGATCTTAAACTGAACTTGTTGATTGTTTCATTTTTTAAAAAATAAATGTAGTTTTTAGAATAAATTAAAATTTATGGATTCTATGATTCATAAGCTCTTATCTTTTTTTTTTCACAACTGAGAATGGAATATGTAGATTTGGGGAGGTTTTGTATATACTAAGTTCTAAAAGTATTTTTACATGCACTGTTATTTTTAAAGCTACTCATATGTTTCAGGTTAAAGCTTTATTTATGTGATTATTCTTCAAACATACTTATGAATATTTAACAGCAAAAAAGTAATAGGAAAATATTTGCCATTTTATATATTTAATTTTAATTTGTATAGGCTGTAGAAGATTGGATAGTTCCTCAAGAAAGTGATAAAGATTACCAAGAAATCCCAGAATTAGGAGAACATTTTAGTGAAACATGGCCTTTAGAAGATTTAAAAGAAGAAATAATCGAAGGTAAGTTGTGTTCATATTAAGTAAAATTATAAATGTAGTTTTCTTGTCCCTTTGTCTTTTGCTAATGTCCACATGCTTTCAATTGTGGACCTCTTTTAAAAGAGCTTTTATTGTCTAAATATTTTTTTATTTATTCACTTATATAGATATTATTAGTCATTACCCACTAGCTTTGCTGAGGTATAAAATATCGTGGTGTTATTTGAATATATACTGCTTATATATGTATAAATTATTGATATCTGTTGTTGTTGTTGCTTATGCTACGTAATCGACAGTAACATCAGATCAAGGTCCACGAAATGCATTGTTGCTAAAGGTTAGAATTTTACGCCTGTCGTTAGCCTAAGCTTTGAGCCCAATGAAGGTGGCAGTACAATTTTGCTCGGTACAACACGATTGATGGCGACACCATTCGGACCCACTGATTTAACGAGCATGTACTCCGTGTGTACTCGGAGGATAGTTTGTGGCATCAGGCATCGAACCCAGGCCTTCCGGTCTGGAGTTCAATGCTCTAACCACAAGGCTACCCACAGCCTCCTATTAATATCTAAGTACTAGCATTAAGCATTCGATTGTATTGAAAAATATTCTTATAATTTTCACCTATTGATTTAAAAAGGACAGGATGACTAAATAATAATTTCTAAAACTGAAGTAGATTTATCTTTTTCCTTTTACCTGAGCCCCACCTCAAAAGTGGATATTCGCAAAACCCATTTTAGTGGATTTCTATTCAATAAAATAAAAATGCTTAGCCAAATTTCAAGTCTAAAACTAATAATTCAAAAATGGAATTTTTTTTATTAATAAGCCCTGTGATTTTCTCTGGGAGTCTATTTTTGTAAGATTACTATAGATTTAGAAGTATGAAAATGGGAATTTTTTTCAATACTCCCCAGTAACTTGACTCTCCATGTATAGGAGTTGATTTCTGTTTTATCTGTTCTTAGCCGATGTCTGTCCAACAAAAGAAACACTGGTTACCAAATTTCAAGTATGTCGTCCCCTCTGGGGGCTCATCTTCTTTAGGTGAGTACAGATATCACAATCCCAAGGTGCCTTAGTGATCTTCTTTTTCCCAAGAGGTTTACTGTCTTTGGTAAACATGGGTGTCCCTAGCCTAGGGTGCTCTTGTGATCCTTCTCTATTTTCAACCCTCCTTCTTGTCATCAAATTTCCTCTTTCTTTTCCAGTCTAGACCACAGATAAACATTTTTTAGATATACACGATTAGATTTCAAAATTTCTTTATTTTTGATTATATTATTCATTGCTATTAATACAGTTTTGTTTTCATTTTGTAATGTATTAATTTGATTTCATTTTGATATTTAATTTTATTTTCTTTAATTTTGATATTTGTATTGGGTTTTATTAACACCGTTGGTTTCCCAACCCACATGTTTGCTGCATGCGGCGTCCCCTAAGGAGGAAAATGGTGTCCTGGGGATACCTTTTATGCTCCATTCGACCCACGCTCTGCTGTATACGGGAGGAAGGAGTGAGCACGCTTCTGTCAATCAGTTGGTGATAAGTCTCTTTGTAGTCCCCAAAGAGACATTGCTGTAGGGCTGGTGATGCAGACAAGGGATGTCAGGTTTATCCGTTGGATTCTCACCCTGATGCTGTAGTGCTATAGCCTGGGTGTACTCTAGGTAAGCACTGAACCTGGTTGTTGCCAGTTGACTGGCACACTGCCTCCCTTGTTGAATTCCTTGGCAGGTGGAGGCATGCTAGGATGAAGACCTTCTCTCTTCTATGGATCCTATTATGCTGAGCCTGAGTAAAGGCCTTGTTTTGCCCAATTTAACAATTGATCAGATAGCTACAAATATGCGTTTTTTCATTTTGTCCTTACCTAATAGTGAAACGTCTAGAAAATCTCCTTTTGCAATACAAAAAGCTTTACAGGGAATAGGTGAATCAAAATCAGTTAAGAAAATGCGATCCAGTGATTTACTAATAGAAACGAAATCTGCTGTACAAATCAAATCATGTTTATCTGATAAGGCATTCCTGAATTCCACACTTACAGTTACTCCCCACAAAACTCTTTACTCTGGTCGAGGTGTCATTTCCGAACCTGACCTGTTGTGCACTTCTGAGACTGAAATCCTTGAAGGGTTTTCAGATCAGGGTGTGATTCAGGTCAGGAGAATCAGTAATTGAAAAAGATGCAGCTGTTATTCTGATTAAACATGTAATTTTGACATTCAATAGCCCAAAACTTCCAACTACAAGAAAAGCAGGTTACTTAAACTGTAAAATACATCCCTATATACCGAATTCTCTGCACTGCTTCAAGTGTCAGAGATTCGGACACGCACCAACTTCCTACCATGGACAACTGATGTGCTCTAAGTGTGCATCTGTTGGACATGCGTCTTTAGAGTGCAGTCTGGAGCAGAAATGTGTTAATTGTTCACAACCTCACTCTGCTGATTCAAAATTATGCTCCAAAATGGAGGACAGAAAAACTAATCCAAGAAATTAAAATAAATAAAAAATATATCATATGCAGTAGCTCGAAAATTAGTCCCACAGTTACACCAAACCTATGCCCAAACTGCCAAATCCTCAACTGTAAAAAATTTCACACAAACAGATGAAAATGCTACAAAAATGATATGCCCACCGTTGAAATTCCTCCAACTACTAATATCCATTCCCAAGTCTATTATACCTTCCTTAGTTCCTGCAGTTTCCACATCAGTTTCATCAATTCAAGCACAACTCTTGCCATCCACTTCTTCTGTTCCACTTACAGAATCCAACATCATTAAAACTCCAGCTTCCTATTCCTTTATTTACTACTGCTCCCTCCACATCCAATTGTCTATGTATATCTGTTGCATCATCCTCATCCAATCAAACATTATTCCCCTCCACATGTTCAATGTTTACAGCTTTATCATCTGAAACACATTCCTCTGTTCTTGAAACTACCACCTACACATCCAGTAGTGTACCTTCTACAACTAAATCTTCAATATCCCCAAGCTTCAAAACAAAATTTAAAGCTCATAAGAAAAAGCCCAATCCTAAAACTATATATATGTAACATTGCAATACCTACTATTTAACTGAAAATAAAAATCAAATGGCAGCCCATAAACTCAGAAAAAGTACACCTGTTCAAACATGTCGGATGAGGAGGACATGTTTGTATATAACATAGAAGAAATGGAATCACACTCCAAGACTGGATACATGAAGGATGAGCATTTCTTATTGGAAGAGTATTAGCAAAATGATGGTTGGAAACATGAAAAATATTCGCACATGGTTAACTCCAACCCATGTCAGAAACAGTGGACAGTAATTCTTTTTCTTTCTACTTTTATCAAACTCGCATTGTTTTTAAATTTTTGAGTAGTATATAACAATTTTTATTTCTCAGACAAATTACATTAAATGTTGTGGTATTTCGATCTAATTTTGATTTTTTTCTTTGTTTTACCCCAGTGATTCCCAAAGTGGTCTATAAAGACCCCCAGGGGTCTATGAGGACCTCCAAGGGGTCCACATCAGCCAAAAATTAATTTGGGGGTCCATGAGGTTTAAGTGGAGGTCTATGATAGTCGCTCTCATTGAACTAGATTGCTACTTTAATTTTAAAAGAAAATTTAATCAAGTGGAAATCAAATTTTATCAATTTGACTGAATTACTTACCAAATTTAATGAGGTTAATCTGCATTTAAAAGGTGACAGCATATATAAATTTTATTAAAACAAGATCCATTTCAGCTTTTCTTCCCTGAGTTAAGCTAACGAAGTATTATAATGGAGGTCCCGAATTTTCTAAATTTGTCACAGATAATCTGTCAAAACGCTTTAACCTACCTTCAATATTTAAATGCCTTTTATTTAAATTTTGAAACCAGGCTTGAGAATGCTTTGACTATGGCAATACCATAGTAGGCAATGAATTCATATGGTCATATTTAAAAAAAAATGTCACATTACAATAGGAACTGATCGTAATAAGCGCTAATGAAGAACTTAAAGTTTAGAAATGGACGTCAGCAATTTTGGCTTTAAAAAGTCAAACCTGTTTTTTGTCCCGTCTTATGGAACATCGTGAGGAAGTTTTTCATTGCTTTTCCTTGTGTGAAGGAGTTTCAACGCGGTTGCCAATCTCCAAAACAAAGAGGGGGGGGGGGAATAAAAAGAAGAAAAAAACTGGACACTACTCACAGAGGAGATTTAAGTTAAAACAGACAAGATTGATGCAAAATGTTAAAAATTTTATATTGTAATACTAGAGGTTCATCACTCCCATTAAAATCGTTTGTTGTTTAGTTATTTTATTTAACAATTTAACTTATTATTTAACTTTTAATTTACTTAATTAACATGTGTTTTTTAAATTTTAAACACTATACTTCATTACAGTTAGAAATTTAATGCTTTTAAAGTAGGAGTAGGAGTACCAGCTGTCAAAAAGACATTTAAGATGATTAATTTGCAAAAATTCTATATTAACTAAGCAGGGGTCTACCCATAACTGAAAAACATGGCAAGGGGTCTGTGAGACAAAAAAGTTTGGGAACCTCTGTTTTACCCTATTCTTTATATTAAAATCTTGTTTGGCTTGGTGGGGGAAACCCCTACCACCTCCACCAAAATTTGTTTGCTTTTATCATTAGAATATAAATTTTATGTGTGATTTGAAATTTTAGCTTCTACTGAAACTGTTGTTTTTTTTTAAAGATATTTTATCAATTGTTTAATATTTTAATGAATGTTTGGTGCAGTTTAGCTAGATTGACTCTTGCACCATTAACCCAAACACTCACTCATTCAAGTATGTGGGTCTAACAGTTCAAAAATAGGAATTTTTATCTATAATGCTTCTTTACCTTTTGCAACCCTCGTTTTGCAGCCAATGGTTTTACCTTCATAAAACCGTTTTTCTAGCATATCTACTCCATGAAAGAAACATGCCAACCAAATTTCAAGTAGTTACGGTTTAATAGCTCAAAAATGGGAAGATTTATTTATAAAACTCTTTGTGGGTTGATTTTTACAAAACCCCTTTTGTAGTGGATCTATTCCATAGAAGGAACTTTTCTACCAAATTTCAAGTCTTTAGGTTTAATAGTTTAAAAACGGGAATATTTATCTGTAACGCCCCTTAAGCCCTCTTGGGGATTGATTTTCACAAAATCCATTCTTAATAGATCTCTACTCCATGAAAAAAATGTGCCTACCTAATTTCAAGTGTGTAGGTCTAAAAGTTCTGGAGATATCGTGAGTGAGCCACTTTTCTGCTTTATATATAGATGAGACAAGATGAAAAATTTGGTTTTTTTTAATGTTAAAAAAATATTTTAACTTCCTTAGTTCATTATGTGGAAATTCTAAATTGTATGCAAAACAATCTATAGTGCTTCATTCGATGTGATTACTTAAGTGCATATGGGCAGCTTTTCTATGGGTAGAAAATGTCAGTTGAAATCTTGCACTGAGGAAAACAATATTGAAAAAAAAAGAAGAAAAAAATGCCCACATACAGTAGTTGCAACTTTTGGTGAAAGGAAACTTTTGTGTAAAAATTTATCTCTCCTGATTAATGTGAGTGTTTGTCTATGGCAGGGGTGGTGAACTTTTATGGATCAATTTCCCATTTTTTGTAAAGAAGTGTTTAATGAGGTACAGACGTGCTGTCAAATAATTTTGACTTGTGATTATTAGAAAAATAATAAAACTAAATACTAAGAATACAAAAATCTTTTATTTACTATGAAAAAATACTTTTTGCACTGTATAGTTGTAAATGTTTTAGTTATGCGTGTAATTCAAATTAAAGTAACATTTGTGTGAGTTGATATAATATGTAATATTATTATTTGATGTGGTAAAGCAGTGGTCCCCAACCCCCAATCCATGGACTGATACCAGTTCGTAGATCAAACAGCACCGACCTGCACAAAGGAACATTAAATTATTTTCATTTTATTTACTGTGGTGTATTTCTCTCAGGTATGTGCGTCCTTTTATGAAAATCTCTTTATATTCCATGTTAAATCTCCTCATGCTCATTTGTTGTGTAATTGTATTTTATACCAAAGGCTTGTTTAAATATAGAATTAAAGTTATTAAATCTCAAAACAATCTAAAATGTAAACAATCAACATCCCCCCCCCCTCCTCGGGATGTGGTTAAATTATCAAATGTTGACTGGTTTGCGGCAGTAAAATGGTTGAGGATCACTGTGGTAAAGGAATGTAAGGAATAGATCTTTGACATTTGTGTCGTGTATGTAGCACATTATATGTGTTCTCATAAAATATTTTCATTTCAAGCATAAATAATACTATAAAAGAAATACTCGGTAATATGAGAAACAAGAAAACATATGATATATTTTCAAATAAAGATGTTCATAAGTATTTTGAATGATTTCAATGTAAAAAAGTATTAAAATGTAATGCAAATATTTTTATTTTAAATGCTCAGTCTGTTGACCCTTCGTTTTTGGTTACTAGTTTGCATCTTGATTTCCATGATCAAAGTGCACTTCTTAATTTTATCATTGAATGTATTTTCCTTTCCTCTTGTGTAACTCTCATAATTCATCAATTGTTTTTGATAACTGCACAAATAGGAACCTTTTTAAATATTGAAAAACTCAAAAATCCATAGTTGCTAAAGCAGAAGTTTTTCTTGTGAACAGAAGCTTTATGGTTGATTTTGAAGTGTGATTCCTTGCTTTAGCTTGCTCTTAGCCTTGTTTTGGAGTTTTGTATATCTTTTGTTATGTGGGAATCTAACCAAAATCTTCCAAAAAAGTTAGATTCTTCAGATTGCAGGATTTTTATTTGGCGGAGTGCCTAGGTTTTTTTTAGGATGTACGGGTTAACTTTGAGAAATAAAATATACAAAATAGTTTAAAGAAACTAACTAATTTATTACAAGTTATAGGAAAGTATTTACACACAGGGAATATTTACAAAAAAGAAATTAAGACATGTAGGCATTTAAAAATATAGGAACATTTATAGGCAGATATTAATATAGAAACATTAATATAGGAAGGATAGATAATTCCTTTTAGGAGGACGTTAAAGATTAAATAAAACTCATTATGTGAGATGCAGGTGACTTACCGCCAGTTGTGGCGAAGGAGCGCGGACGTGCTGTTACGATGCTTACTAGTCGATGGGTTAGTGGGCCTCTGACGAAATCAAAACGAGTCAGCGTTTTAATAAGCATGCTAGATGGCATTGCTATGGAATGCTGTTTGACTAAAATTGCCATCCTCTGAAAGGGATGATCTAACCTTTTACAAAAAAGGAGAAAGTTCTATGGGATATCCTACAAAATCACCCTCCTCTGACAGAGTTGGTCTCTCAGCTCTTACAGAGTGTTAAGAGCTAAATTACTTGCTAAAGAGAGGGCTAAATTAGATTCAGTACAACCATTAATTTTGTGATTTATGAATGTTTATGCAATAACCATAAAAAATATTGTTCTTAAAATAATAAAATATTACAGATGAAAAGATGTATACCCAATATTCACATTTCCGGACCTAAAATAAAACATATAAAAATACCAAAATATTCTATATTACGACCTGCAATTACTAAATACTAAATCACAAAAAAAAAATCCTTTGAATAAGTCGAAAGGTAAAGAATGATACGAAAATATAATTGTTACAAACGAATATAATATGATTATTGGAAACGTGTGTTACCATATCATAGCAATTAATTTCTCGAAAAAGTATATAATATGAGAAAGATTAAATATAATAACTAATATTTAAAATTTAATTTGTATAAAAATGCTTCATTAAATCAGCTGAGGTGGTGGTGGAGTTCGGTCCTTCATGCTGACCAACTTTTCCCCCTTCATATCTGTCTCCAGAGTTCGCTTTAGTTATTTTATAAGGACCTAAGAATTTTGGTCTTAGTTTTAGTCCAGTTCCAAATTGAGTCCTTTGGATGGCTACTAGATCATCTTCTTTGTATATAGGAGCTCTCTTTCTTCTTTTGTTGTATGTCTTTCGGTTCTCAGATTGTATGATTTCTATGTTGTTTTTGGCGTCATTCCTTAGAAATTCACTCTGTTCTTGTAGTTCTTCCGTCTTTTCTTCTAGCAGTAGGTCTTTGATTCGAATGTCTTCCTTGTTACGCATTTTGGTTCCTACTAAAAGTTCGAATGGTGTCCATTTCGTGCTTCGACATACAGTGCTGTTTAGTATTCTTTGTAATCTGTCGATGTATTTGTACCATTTCGTTGAGTCGTCTAACGATAGCTTGGTAAGGACTGGAATCAAAGTTCGGTGAATTCGTTCAACTTGACCGTTTCCTCTAGGAAGCCGGTTGCTATTTGTAGGTGTTGAATGTCTTCTTCAGTACAGTAGTTGTTAAATAATTTTGAAATGAACGCTGAACCTCTGTTGGTGATATTTCTTACAGGATTGCCAAAGGTTTTTTGTTGTAGTTTTATTTTTTCCAAGGCATTTTCAGCGGACACAGTTTTGACAGGATATAACCAAGTAAATTTGGTAAATGCGTCTACTATGGTGAAAATGTGTTGATAACTTTTATTCGTGGAGGGTAAAGGGCCAATGAAGTCAACATGGTACGTACTTAGTGGGATGTTTTCTTTGGAAATAGGATTTAAAGATCCTTCTTTTTTGCCTGTTTTCTTATTAGCTAAGATACATGGGACCCAATTAACTATTACTTTTTTAACGACGTTGGTTAAATTTGGAATTTTGGCCTTCTCCAGAAGTTTTTTGTATGCATCTCTACCTTTGCCAACTGTTTTCCAGTTTTTGATCTTTGAAATATTTAGGTCATTTTGACACAATCAATCCATCTTAATGAGGGTCTAACCCAAGGTCTATTTCCATGGGCTTTGCCAGGAAGATTTTCTTGCAACAACGATCTTCATTCATTCTAACCAGATGACCAGCCCATTTAAGTCATTTTTTTACCAAGTAATATATATTAGGATTTGTTCTTGAAGAGGCTAACAAAATTTAGGTTGTTTTAGGTGTATATCAGTTCATTTTGAGTGATATTATGATTTTATATGTGTTATGTTTATAATAGATAACATTTGTTCAACAAAAATGTTGATCCAAACGTATAACAATATCTGACAGCTAAATAGTGTAAACATGGAAAATTGCTTGTTTATGCAACTTTCTAATTGAACTCTTGCAGTTGAAATAGTGGCATAACGTACACCCCCGCCTTGCAGGGGGCCCAATGCCTTACCGACACCAAATTACAATCCTTTGTAAGATCCGACTTGGGGCCCAAAATCTAACTTTGCAGGGGGCTCTAATATTCTTCATTACGTCACTGAGTTGAAATGTTCCTTTTATTTGATTTTCAATGTAGTATGATGCTGTAGGTCAATAATTCAGATTTGGATTTCATATGGGTAACAATTAGCATCACAGAGAAATTATGAAAAAGAATTTATGAAAAGATCAGCTTTATTTTTATCTTGAAAATCATCAAACCTAGCACTGAAGGAATCCTACCACATGGATATTAAATTTTTAAATCTATCATAGCTCAGAGAATTCTTAACTTTGGTAGATAGTTATTAAAAGGAAATGTGTTAATCTTTTTTTTCCTTCTTAATTGAGACAAAAAAACAAAAATTTGTTCACAAAAGAAGATCAATGATCAATCAGGATTGGAAAAATACAATCTTTCTTTGTAATCTTAAATTTAAATGTCCCATAATATGATAAAAAAATAGCTGAATCCCAAAGCCTATCTTCATTCTTGAGTAGCCAACATTCACTGGCAGGTTATTTTTTCTTCCGTATATTTTAAAACACACTTCTTCAAATTCTAGAATCTTATTAGTGCACTTTCTTTGGAAAGCCATAGCGCACAACAATGAAAGAGTATTTTTTACATCATAATTTTAGCATACCATTCAATTTAGTGTACCTAAAATTAGTTTTCAAGCTTTTTTTTATTCGAGACAACTGCATTTCCATAAAACAGCCTAAAAAAATTGATATCTATTATTATCTTTTCAAATGTTTTAGTTTTTCAATATGTCTTTGTGTGCTACTGTTCAACCATGCCACACTGTAGTAAATGATAATGCAATTCTTAATGTAAAATATGTTGCCAGTATATTTTTTTGGAATTAATTACTTTTAAGTGATTTATTTATTCAAATAAAATGTATGAAAACTCTATAAAAAATAAGCATTTGCATATTTATTTTATTTTTACTAATTTATTTGAATTATATTTCAGACTGAATTTTTTTTTCTTTTGAAATAAGCTTTAAGTGGATTTTTTTTAGAAATATGCATAAAAGATGCAAAAGTATTATTTTTTAAAATTCTTCCTTGATAACTTTATTATTAAGTATGCGTAATTTTATTGTCATAAAATTTTTTTCATTATATATTATCTAACATTTATAAATTTTCTTTCATGTAGGCTCAAAATCTGTGGAAAATCACAAAGGATTGTTTTCTGACTCAACACTAGATCGAGCTGAAATAGAACGAATACTAAAATTGGGAGAAAATGAAAGGTATAGTTTTATAAAAATTCTTTAAAAACTATTCCAACGTTGATTCCTAAAAAGAGAACTTTAAAGTTATTCTTTCTTTTAAAAATAGTTCTTCAATGGTGGATAAAGGTGAAGCTTCCTTATATGATAAATTAGTATATTCCTTCATTGCAGAAAACTTGATGACTCATTTGGATAATATTATGACTGATGACTGTGATGGTAATTTTTTTTTCTTTATCTATTCTGCCTTGTTTTGTAAAAATGATTGTTTATTTTTTAGAAAATGAAAACACATAAAAATAAAATACATGGAATAAAGGCTAAAATCTGTAGTACTTTAATAAAACTGAAATAATTTTAAAATCACTTAATTTTTAATAATTTATGAAACTTTTTTCAATAATCAGTTTTTATGTATGAATTTATTTCATAGAGATATTGACACTTTGTATAGGATAAAATATATTTGTGTTATATTAAGTAATTTATGTAAAATATATATATATGTTCTTCAAAGTAATGAATTCTTTGGAACTTTAAAGGTTATTTATAAATTGAGTTTTCAACAACAGTGCTAAAGAATATTTAGTTTGCTGATATATAATTAATTCTATTGTGTTTGAATTTATGGAATGCTGCATTCACAGTTATTTTTTACATGATCTTTTGAAACATGCTTTATAGAAATAATTTATTTGTATTTTCTTCTGAAATACTCTCCTTGTTGCTGAAAATTAATTTTTTATAATATGTAATACAAAATACAAAAAACTCAACTGAAAATTGCAATTATTTGAATGAATAATTGCAAATGATGAGAACATTGTTTTATTTAGATTTAAGATTTTAAAAAATCAGCCACTCTCACATTTTTCTCAACTCTTCTGCATTAATATTCACTCACTCACAATTCTTCTTGTTTCATTGCTATTAAAAGAAATTTCATCCCTTAAAAGAATTAAGGGAGCTAGAAAAGAAGTGAAGAAAAATAGGCTAGCTATGCAAGGCATACAATGTGTATTAGAAAACAATACAGGTAAAAAACAAAAAAATCTTTATGTACTTCATTAAGGGAACTTAATTCTTTGAGGTGATGAAAAGAACTTCAAAAGATGCTTCAAAGAAAAAATTTGGTTACTTGTAAATGATAAAAAAAAGTTTGTTAAAGAGGCAGTATGTGTTTAAGATGGTGTGTGATCTCAAATCATTGAGACTTCTGCATATTTGATTTTCATAAATGAAATGAGGTTATCAATAATATTTTGGGGAATACAACTCCATTCTTCAAGAAGTCCAATCTTCAAATCCCATACAGTGAATGGAGGCATTAGCTTTGTTGCAATGTTTTGTCCAAATGTGTTCCAAACATGCTTGATTGGATTTACTTCAGGAGATAATGTTGGCCTGTCATGTGCTGTATTGTTTAGCTTCAAATATATTCTTTTTAAGTGTTGTATCAAGTCTTGCATTGCCATGCATTAAATGAAAGGAATTGTCACAAAATGCAGCATAAGGTAGGACATGAGTCAATATCTCATCTGCATTCTTTTGAGCCATCAAATTACATCAAAGAATGTGCAAGCTCATTTGTCTACTTATGCCATTTTTAGCTGATATCATTAATCCACCTTATCTGTACTGGGATTTTCTGGAAATGAACATAAAGTTGTTTCAAATTTCCCTTTTGCCTCCTATCAAAACACATCGAATATCACACCAGACTAGAGTGGTACTCATCAATGAACAGCACAAGATTCCAATCGTGTTCCATTGATTCTCGATATTCATTATTTTCTTCAGTCATGAGGTTAAAAGAATATACACTATTGGTCAACATGCATAGAGATTATCCTGATAAAGCCTATTTCAGCCTGTTTGGTTTGATACCCTCTGTCCTGTTGCAAAAAACTACTATATTTGCATCTTAATAACATTGCTTATCTTGTCTCCAAAAGCTGTTATCAGAAAATTCCAATCATCAATTGCTATAGTAGCTTGTGGGCGACCTTGCCTTGTTTGATGAGGCCTTGATGATGTATCAGATGAAGATGATGATTCATCTAGACCAGGACCCTCTATGCAGCTCCAAGTTCCAATTTGAAATGCAGATTTCTAAATATGTATTTAATATAGAACTTGTATTTTTTTAG
>BMAO01026014.1:0-43300 GCA_019973975.1 Trichonephila clavata
AGCATTTAGTAATTATTTTTCTTTATGATATAAAATAAAGCTGCTTCACCTACAGAAAATAAACAAGCTAATTAATAGAAACGAAACTACTATTAAAAACAACTTGTGACGAATCTGTACGGTTCTTTACTAATCCTCTACAAATTTCTTTCAAATTTTTATTTATTTCAACCAATCTCCACCGGGAGCCAAAGCGTGATTTATGCAAATGAGGTATTTTATATAAATTCGGTTTAGCGAGTTAGCGAGAGAGGATGAATGAAATGAGTAATAGTTGTCAAGTGAAGAAGTAGATTTTGTAAGTAAAGTGAATCGAAGCGTCGGGAATCCAAACTCACAGTTGTTGATAAAATTAGTCCGTAAAAAAGCTACGGGAAAAAGCTGAAGATAGAAGCCGTATATTAAAGAGGGAATTCTAGCTTTGATCCGATCCAATCAAGATCCGAGTGACTCACAAGACGAACCTGCCGTAGTTTAAGAAATCAGATTAGTGATTTAAGAATTGTAATTACGTATACGTGTGTAGCTGTAGTTGTACGCGCTTATCTTTCGTGGATTCAGTTTAGATTTTGTAGTTCCGCAATTAGTGACCCCTTCTCATTCTCCACTGTGTTTTATTGTTCTTATATTTGAATAGTGTTTATGTAATATATAGTGTTTATGTTATTATATAGTGATTTATTAAGATGTCTATGGAATTCTTTAACCCGCCTACGCGTTCCGAACCTAACAATACTGGAAGGGGAGTTGATAATCTTAGGGGAGATTATATTACACGACTAACTCCAAAATTTCAAAATGTTTAATATTGACCTAAAAATTTTACATTTCTTAACAAGTTTTTCTAGTTACTTTTATATAAGTATCTATTTTGTAATGTAAACAACTCTAAAAAAATTAGAACCGCATTCCTAGTTACTCCGAATTTTCCATCAAAAAATTAGGCTTAGCATAATACATCCACACAAAATAACAGAAAATAGTCAAAACGTAAATGGATTTCCAACTCTCCCTCAGAACGAACGCAGAAATGCACGAACGTGGGAAAAATCTACCTCGTCCGAGCAGAATTAATCAACCCGCAGAAAAGAAACCACAGCGAATTCTAAGGTACACAGAAACGCCATTTCCAGAGAAAATAATTCGGAAAACCCTAATTCCCAAAAAAGAACAATTCTCCAGCATGTCGGCAAAAATTCTACTGAAAAATACCCGTCAAGTCTCATCTATTACCAGAGCGAACGCCAGCTTATTGGCATTAAACGCGGACATGGGCATGAAATGTTAATAAGCGAGAATTATTAATGATGCTAAGCCTGGCGGATGGGTAATGAGAATTAATAAGCATAGGAAGGGGGACAAACTTTCAAGACACACAAGTCAGCGACAACTAATGACAAAATCATTAAACAATTTTTAGTCGTTGGAGATAAAGGTGGAAAGGAGACGCTAGCTGGAGCAATATTTACTTCTTGGACCCATTTTAAAACCCTGATAATAATTATTGGTAGACTTTTGGTCCTTCATTAATTAACTCCAATTTATACCGAAGACACTGATACTTTGAGGTGGACGGGGAACTGAAAATTGAAAGGAATCGTTTGTTAGGGAATGGAGGGTGCTTGTTAGAGAGCAAGGAAAATAAATGTTCTCTTGGAATTAGGAAGTTAATGGATCTTATTGATATGTGCGTGTGGTTGGGTGAATCTTCTTAATGGGTGATCTTTTTCGAACTTAATGCCAATTGGAGTACGAAGGTTGCCAAAGATCAACTAGGGTTTAAGGTAATGTAACGTTTGCAGGGAGAGTTTAGTTTCGAGTATATTTTGTGCCTTTACATTTTAAGGGAATTAAGTAATGTTTTAAGTTAAGAAATTCACATAAAGCAATTTATCATTAAATTTTTAGATTAGAATAAATGAATTTAAAACATGATTAAGTATTGTAAAGGAGATAAAATGGTTATTTTCAATAATATATTTCATGAGCATTTGATCTTTTTAACCCGCTTTTATAAGCTTCGCCTGTATGTAGCGGAATCTTTGAACTCGATTTTTACCCACTTTAAAAGGTCAGATTAATTAGAAATTTTGCACACTTGTCAGGGACCGGTGACAATATAATAATTTATAATTTTGTTCCATTGTTCTGATCAGGATCATCAGGATTAACGATTTCCCAATTCCAGATTTGGCGACTAATTAAAGATCTCATATCTAGATTTGGCGACTAATTCCAGATTTGACAACTAAAAGATTAAGTTACATCTCTAACTCGAAAACGCTCATGGTTAATACAAAATACAACAAACGAAAAAGATTAATTCATCAATGAATAGATGATAGTTTTTTAAACTACAAACTTCATAACTTTTTTAAAACTTCATATCAATTGGAAAAAGTTCACTTAAAATAGACTAGGATTTAAGGCAGGATTGAGAAAGCTTCAAACACATCAGTTAGAACTAATTAAATTTGAAATTTACAGCAAGTCAGTAGCAAAAATTATTCAGCAGAATTTCTTGAAATTTGGAAAATGGCATGATAAGATGCTGGGAATGTTTTCTAGAACAAAAGAAAAAAAGTTTTAGAAGCAACCACTAGATGGCATATAATGCCTTTATACATAGCATAACGAAAAAAATTGTAATGGCCTCATGTTGAAAAAATATATCTAACGTGCTGCCTCCCCTTTTCTGCTACCATCTAACAGTATAAAATCACATGTTCAACGATTGAAAGCAATGTATGACGTAGAATGCTGTGAGCATGGCGTGCTGTAATTCAGATAAGAGAGATGTGACAGTATCGTGATAGACAAAGTCCTTTTAGGTATACTCCTTCTAAAACACAAGGATTCAAATCTGGGGACCTAGCAAGCCAAGTCATAGAAAAATAATGGCTGATAAATCTGTCGTCAGTAAAATGACAATGATGTCTCACATAAGCACATTTTTGCTTAAAAACTGTTGTTGAAAGATATTGTTAGGCTTTCATAACCGAAATCATATATTTCTGCAGTAATAATGCGTATCATTAATCGGTAATGCTGCTCATTATAAGACATGCACCCATGAGCTCTTTGAAGCAATATGGGCTCAGAATGAATACATCAGTAAAACCACCCTAAGCCGTTATATGCAAAGAGTATAATAGAATTTGCAGAAATTCATATGAGTGTTCTGCACTCCAAATGTGGAAATTATTCATGTTAACCACCCCATCCAAATGGAAGTGGACCTCATCCCCCCCCCCCCAAATGTAACAAGGAACATAACATCGCACAAGAAACTGAGACACCAAAACTTGACGTTCATTAATATCATGTAATATTAGCTACTGCACTTATAGGGATAGTTGCTTAACACAATTTTAAGAACCTTGTGAACAAGTTGGTCAACAGATTCTGCAACACTAATGTTGCCCATGAAACATGGCATCTTGTCTTTTTCCATTTGTGTTTCTACACCATCCACTACCTGTCCCGTAACAGATTCTTTTCCATTTCCTGGATGAACACACATAAAGATACCCTTGCTTCAAATTCCGTAATCATACTTTTTAGTCTTTCTCTACTGAGAGGGCCTTTTCACAAATGTTTAAAAGACTAAAGAGAAAGTTTTAAGGTGTATAGTTCGCTCTCGAATGCTTAATCTTAAAGGGGTTAAATGTACAAAACCTGTGGTTCCTAAATTTAACATTAAATTGATTTTGATTTTGAAATCTTATGTTACACAGTTGGAAATCTAATGCAGATCTACCAGAAAACTTTTGAGCTTTTAAATATTGATTTTCGAAAATAGCACAGCTGATGCTTTGGATATGTTGGAGGAACATGGTACTGATTAAAATACTTCCGAGTCAAAACTCCCATGAAATCGCTGCCGTTAATTTATTTCTAGAAGAGGAAAGTTTATAGATCTTATTTAGCGAAAATTTAGAAAAAACATTACCTTGAAGATAATACTGCATCGATTGTTTAAGGAGTTGTTTTTAATTATTTCAGATATTATTTCTTCATAATAAAATTTAAGCCAGATCAGATTAATTTTCAAAACTGACATACATTTATTTCGTAAATACCTTTAAGGTATCCGACAACCCTAAAATTGTGAATTTTGACAAAATGACAATTTTTATGATTTTATTTTATAGGACATCTTATTAGTTTTAAAAAAAATACAAATTTCATTATTTTCTGTTCACTAGAACAAAAAAATACAAGTGTTTTAGTAAAAGCAGATGCCATTACTTTAAGCAAGCTGTCATACTTTAAAACACGTTTTACTCGAAATGTTTTTTTAAAGGCTCAAACGGGGAAAGCGATTGCTCAAAAAGTTTTGAAATTAACTTAAAATTTTTCTGTATGTTCTGTATAATATAGAAGAAGTGTTTCAACCTTCAGGTTTATCAATAACTGCTTTATTACAAAATTGACAGTCCGTGTTAATATAATCACTCTTTCTTTAAGCAATATTATATAACAACTAAGAGAAAGTGTTCTAGTTTTTGTAAGAATTAAAACATCTTTTATCCTGAAGGTCATTTAAAAAATGAATAATATAGGAACACATAAGAATTGAAAAGTTAAAAATTTGTTCATAAACTTTTGGTACAGAACGGGCCGTGTTTATAGTATTTTTTGTAAATTTTTACCCATATTTTCCCATTTTAATAATAATAATTTACTTTTTAATTTTAGCATATTTTTCTTAAAATGTACTAAACAAATCTAAAAACCACAAAAAATCTCCATATCTCCATTTTTTTTTTAAAGTTGTCGCAAGTAGTTGGATACCTTAAGAGAGAAGTTTATAGTGGTGGTATCTTTATCTTATCATTGCGCAAAAGAAAATAAATAAAATATTTAAGTTATGATCATTAAATTTTTAGAATTACTAATTATTCTAACAGAGTACGTTATTTTGATGTGATGCATTGACAATGATCCATGATCTCCCATGATCCTTGATAATTGACAATTAAACGGCGATATATTTAAAGTAATTTTTTTAAACTACTTTGCCTACAATTAATTCATTTTATTTAAAAAAATTGTGTGAATTTTTTTAAAACTTAAAGAAAGCTTCAATAACTAGATTATCGAAGATCAATGGGACCTAAAAGTTACATATTATCCTTTGGAGTGAGTTTTTCACTTACTTGAAGGAAATAATGTGATGAATTTACTAAATTTGCTAAAAGGTTAAATTTAATTTACTTTTAATTACATTAGTATTAGATATTAGGCGTACTAAACATTTTAATGGAGCAAGTTATTTTAATATTGTTTCCATAACAGTTGGAAATTAAATTTAACACGACTTACTATTTTAATGACTTCTTAATTTATTCTTTTATTTAAAAAATGTTAAATTGTAGATAGTTTTTTTATGGATTAACACTCTAAAATTAAATATAAATTTAATCTAAATGCAATATGTGTTAATTTCAAAGAAAATTGCGATCAGCTAGTTAATTTATTAAATTGATAAATTTGCTTTAGATTTATGGTTCAGTCAAAAAGTTATAAAAAAACGAGTTTAAAAGTAATTAAGTACCCAATGTAGGTTGTATTTTTGAACTATATATATGAGTGTATATTTCACACTATCTGTTTAGAGTTATTCAGATTTAATCTTTTAATGGATTTCTTAATAAATTTTGTATTGTTTTAATCTACTGCATATTTTTTTATCGTCTTACTCTAAGTTCTATTGTTCCAAAACAATTTTTATTTGAATAGTTTTTAAGGAAAATTCAAAACGTTTTTGATAGTCATTACGAGAATAAAAAAGAATAAATAAAAATAATTAATTTATTATTTTCCCCGTAATTAAAAAAAAACAGAAAAAAAGTCAAGTATATAAGAAATAGAGGGGCGAATGAACAAAAAAAGAAACAAAACACAGCAGAGGTAGGTTAAAAAAAGACTATAGTTTCAATTTTTGGCAAAGAACGTGTTTCCGATATAATTATAGTTCTATAGAATAAAAAAAGAAGTTCGATAAGATAAAATAGTTATAGTTCGATAAAATTCTAAGATTTGTAACAATTTGTTGCAAGATACTTTGTAATGTCACGCTTATAAATAAAGTGTTTCAATTTAAACTATATCTTTAACATGTTTCGTTCGTTTGAACAATAAATTTTCAACGTAAATTAAATATTTATCATTAGAATGATGTATCATCTTAATTTTTATACAACATAAATAAATAAAAAAAAGTAAAGGAAGCATTTTTAAATAATTGTAAGAGCACAAATTTTCTTACCACTTTGCCCTAAGACCTTTCTCTTGAACACGTTTCTGAAAGAAAAAGAAAACCATGCAATAGAAAAAAAAATTTAAGTCAATTCCTACTTTGAATGGATGGATAGAAAGTATTTTATTAAAGATTGAAAATTTGAACAACAAATATATATATAGGTAGAGAGTGAACTAATAGTAGGAATTGAAAAAAGAGCATGATTTGTCTGCATTGTTGTAACAATGCATACCCGGTTGGGCTGAAAAACCGGTGTTTGACACCAACTTTTGTCATTGTCTTAACAGTCACATTGTTACAACAATGAAGACAAATCTAAATTGGCGTCGAAAATCGGTAATTAATTTAATTTAATTTAATAAATTAATTCATATTTGAAAAAGCTGGAATAACATCAATTGTCATTCACTACAAGTTTAGA
The DNA here is from genome assembly GCA_019973975.1 of Trichonephila clavata. NCBI lineage: Eukaryota > Metazoa > Arthropoda > Arachnida > Araneae > Nephilidae > Trichonephila > Trichonephila clavata. The sequence goes on from BMAO01026014.1 coordinate 6,690, forward strand.
AAATTTATTTGAACAGGATTGGATGAATAGAAAATATTTTATAAACGATTGAAAATTTGAATAAGGTAAATATATATAGAAATAAATAGAGAGAGAGAAAGAGAAAGAGCTAATAGTAGGAATTGTGAAACTGATCAAGATTTTTCAATGAAATTAAAATTTAATTTATTTTTAATTTAAGAAAAAAATTATATGTGTTTATGCTAGGTGCTTATCAAAGTCCCGAATCCTTTCTTTGATTGTAAAGATAGGAAATAAAACACTTCCGGTCATTTGAAGCTTAATTTGCATGGGAATTCTTTTACAATAAGTCCTTTAAGGTCTCCTTCGCATCATGTTAAAGAATATAACTCACACTGGAAACATTTTTCGAAAAAAAAAACCCCATTCAAACATTAATATCATTTCATTATTCTATATATTTTTAAAAACTCTACAAACAGTTTATTAAAATAAACGGTACTTAAGTATTATCACAAAAATCGCGCCAACGTTCAAGATAACTTGCTGTGTTAGCTACCCCAATTTCGAATATGTCGTTTGCGCTGAATTGGCAATCATGCGCTTCGTTTCATATAATGTCGCCAATAGGTTGCGATAATACTTAAGTTCTAAATAAACATATAAATATTTCAAAAAATCTGATAAAATCTTTCTGGGATGTACATCATTTTGTTCGAACAATCTTAATAGTTGTGTAGAAAAGTAGCAGTTCAACAGGCTTAAAAATATGTTAACGAATTCAGAATTGATTAAATGATTATTAACCGCACTTTTTTTTTGAAACAAACTGATAAGTATTCAAAATTATTTTAAGATAGAAGCCTATATTTAAAAAAAAGCATCTATTTTAAGGCTCAACTTACAATAGACAGTTTTTAAAACCACGTACAAAAACATTATTATTATATTTTTTTTTAAAAAAAAGACACTTTCATACTTAATACACTTTTCAATGAGCTAAATTCATGACGGTCATGAGATAAATTCAATCACGTGTTCTTCATTGAATTCAAAACTACATGAGATTTGTACTTATTAAAGTGGCGGTTAGACATAACCCAGTACCTTTGGTTCTGTAAGCCCTTCATGATTACTTCAGTCACGAGGTTGTTACTGGCACATATATAGACGATACCGCTACACACTCCCCTCACCTGTGAATCGGTGGATTGGCGAACGAGCGATACAGTTGTTATGGCGAGCGCGTGTAAGTTGTTGCTATTATTGGCGGAGTTGCGTCAAGTGAATGTGACGAGTTTGCTGCGTCAAGTGAATATGACGAGTTTGCTGCATCAAGTGAGTTTGACGAGCTTTTGGTTGAACTTTTTGCGGGTAGATGGCGCCATGACAGTTCAGAAAGATTTTTTCTCCTTAATTCAGCAAGGATCACCAATGAAGTGGCGCATATCCGGTAGGACAGAACCCGGTACCTTTGGTTCCATAAGCCCGTAACATGCCACTAGACCAAAATGATCACTTCAGTCCGGAGGCTGTTACTGGCATATATAGATGATAGCACATTGTTGTTCTACTTGCAAAATTTAGATAAGGTTTCAAATATGATAATTGGGGTAAAGATATATTGAGATTAAGTATTATAAAAATGCTTCAAAAAGTTTTTTTCAGAATTTAAAAAAAAATTCTAATATATATTACACTATTTTTTACCCCCAATGGCGTTATTATTGTTGCTGAACATTTTAAAAAAATTCTACAAAAACAAAAAGTTGGCAACAGGAAAGCACATTCATGAACTGATTGGCTGTAGATACGAGATTGCATTACTATGACGTCACATGAATTTAGCCCATTAAATTTTAACCTTAGTTTTAACTCCTTACGCTATTTTCACTTAAATTTCAACCTTAATTTAATTATGAACGTTATTTCCAATTCAATTTCAATTTCAGTTTAATTCTTCGAAAAAAATTTCTAGCGTATACATTTCTGTTACTCCACAAAAGAGTAAGATGTAATATATACTTTAACACCAGTGGTCATTATTAGAGGTCTACTGATCGCTAATTTTCGCAATTGCACATCAATTACTTCACCAACCCCTTTTCCTAAGCCAGCGGTGATTATCTTCATCATTTATCCTCGCCAAATTTTGGCTGAAAGGGGAAATAAAAAAAACTTAAACAACGTCACTACACATAGCAGTTTCTATCTCATTCAAAAGATTTCGCCAATAAAACACAGAAAAGAAAAGGCCCTTCCAAACCGTCTTTCAATTATTTCACCGCCTTTCGGAATTAAGTATAAGCAAGAAAGGAAAACAGTATTTATTTCTTCCCTTTTATCGGAACGAAGGCCAAAAGACAATATTTCAGACAATCCGGCAATTAGGAGATGGATTCTGGAGCAAATAAAACGCGGAGGTGTCGCTTATTATCAATTTTGAAGCCTACTTCGGGAGCCATTTTAATCTCAGATATTGCATTGAAAATAATGAAGAGGGGAACTATTTTCTAGAAGAAAACCAAATGAAAGTATATTTCATTTCGATTCTAACAAAATCGATTTTATTCAGTCTGCTACTTTTTTGTTGGTTTTTTCCCCTCTTAATCATTTTCTGTTTCACATTTTGTTTTCTTCTAAAAAAGAATTTAGAATTTTTACATGGAATATTTTTTTACGACATTTGTTCCATGAAATTTGCAGGCAAAAAAGTTGCGACTTAATTTAATGCATTGATTATTATTCAGATGGGTTTTTTTCAATTCCTACTATTAGTTCGCTCTCTCCTTATATATATATATATACACACACTACTCGCCACCGTAAATGCAACACCAAGAAAGACAAGACATAGCACAACAAAATTTATTTTGTAGATAACATGTTGACCAAGTATCAAATGATTAAATTTATAGACTTCTGGGAAGTGTGGTTCCTGCCAGAATCAGTAACCAGAGTAGCCGCCATTGCTGGAGATCACCGCTGCCACACGCCTCGGCATTGATTCAAAGAGACATTGGATGTGTTCTTGGGGTACAAGCAGACCAAGCAGCTTCCACACGTTGCCGAAGTTGATCTGGTGTGACAGCTGGGGGTGTAATCTGGGTCAATCGTTGAGCAACCATGGACCACATGTTTTCTATCGGCGAAAGATCCGGAAAGCGAGCCGGCCAGGAAAGCAATTCAATCTGGTGATTGACGAAGAACCTTTGGATAATGCGTGTCACGTGTGGTCGCGCATTATCCTGTTCAAATATGCCTGTGGCCAAGCCCTGAAGGAAAGGAAGGACAACAGGCTCCAACAGCTCGGAGATGTAGCGCTGGCTGTTTAAAGTACCGGCATGCGTACTAGAGGAGTGCGAGAGTGATATCCAAAACCACCCCATACCATAACACCCGGTGCAGGACCAGTGTGGCGGTGCATAACGCAGCTGTTCAGCATCCTCTCTGCACGGTGTCTCCAGACTAGAATCCGACCATCATGGTGTTGTAGATAGATGCGTGACTCGTCAGTAAAGACAACTTCATTCCATTCTGCCGCCCACATCCTTATTTCATCGCACTATTGGCGGCGGAGACGTCTGTGATTCTGCGTCAAAGGTAGACCAAGCAATGGACGTCTTGCGGACAGACCACTCTGCTGTAAACGGAGTCGAGAGGTATGCGCAGACACTGAATGATGCGTTACAGACATAATGTGCTGTGCTATGGTTCGTGATGTGACTGAGCGATCCGTCACTGCCTTGCGCATAATTTGCCTGTCCTCACGTGAAGTGGAGCACTGAGGTAAATGCGATCGACCACGTCGGTCCGTCGTACCCTCCTGCATCCAACGGTCACGTATCCGCATTACAGTTGTTTGGTTTCGTCCAACACGCGACTACCGATTTCCCTGAAAGATAATCCAGAATCTCGGTAGGTCAGTATCCTTCCTCTGTCGAACTCGGATACTTAATCAAAAGCGGATCACTGTTTTCTACGAGACATAATTGATCATTTTTTGAAAAAACCACAAGAAAAACACAATTCCCGAACTTGAAATCGTCGAAATCTCCAAGCATTAAATAGCGCTTTGAGGTGGCGCCACAGGCGTGCGTGATATGTGTCTGCGCTGAAATTCTAATCATTTGCATATCTCATCTCCGCTAATGCATGTTGTAAATTTCATGTTATTTGCGTGCTTCCTTCAGGGTGTTGCATTTACGGTGGCCAACAGTGTATATTTCAATCGTTAATAAAATACTTTCTATTCATCCAATCACGTTCAAATAAATTTTTTAAACTTGCAATGGATGACACTTGATGTTAATAAATTTTTTCCCAATATTCATTAATTAATTAAATTAAATTAATTACCGGTTTCCGACACCAACTTAGATTTGTCTCCATTGTCGTAACAATGTAACTGTTAAAGCAATGGCAAAAGTTGGCTTCGAAAACTGGTTTTTTAGCCAACCTGGTGTGCATTGTTACAACAATGCAAACAAATCATGATCTTTTTTTCAATCCCTGCTATTAGTCCACTCTCCCCCCTATATATATATATATATTGTTCAAATTTTCAATCGCTAATAAAATACTTTCTATTCATCCATTCAAAGTAGGAATTGACTTCATTTTTTTTTATATTACGTGTTTTAAAAAAACATACATGTTTGTGGGTGTTTTTTCAGTGAGACATATACTGGATAATAATACACATTTACATTACATTTTTTGTAAAATATTTTCCTTTATTACAATGGTTTAAATTCATGATAGTCAAACGATAAACGCAATTAAGAGTGTTTTCCATTAAATTCAAAATTAACCTTAAATTTAGTTCTACGTCTTCTTTTATTTCTAACATCCAGATACAATTTTAAACTTGATAACTTTGCAAACATGTCCGAATATTAAAATTCTCCAAAATGTTTTTCAAAATAATAATAATAATAATAAATTTTGCTACAAGCATTCTTAAAACCAAGTGCAATTTATTTACATGTCTGCGTTATTATTGTTAATAAATACGCATCGTTTAAAAGAAAGTTTCTGTGAAATTCGAAACATGGAAACATAGGAACAACAGAACTGATTGGTTGGAAACATGTGGTTGTATTTATCACGTGACTAAGACATCATATAAACTTAACCCATTGTAGCGTTTTCCGGCCTCGCAGCTGCAAGATCGACTTCTCTATGCAGATAGCATGCGCCTTTCAAATCCACACGAGCAACCCTAAAATATTACGAGGTCCTTTCATCTGATATTACGCCGACAACCGATGGCCATGAGGAAATCAATCCTGAATTCAACCTGGGAGCCGAAACCCTGAGTGTAATTCGAGGCGGGAGAAGAGACCCTCTCCACCCCAAGAGAGTGGAGACAGTCCGTTTGAAACACTTGAAAAGAAATGTTGTGTTTGCCTCCTCCTTCACAAAAAACACATTTTGTAGAATTGAAATACTCAATAGTTTTAATAGCTTGTAATCAAATGCAAATATTGTACTTAATAGCAGTAGACGTAATAAACCAATAATTTAATTTGTAAGTCTCACGTTAGCCATCAATTATCCCCAATCGTTACACCATTCATATTCTAAAAATATTTTTATTAATTTATCACGGAAAATAAAATAAAATCAAATAAAAATTAAAAATCGTCTACCAATATTACTTTATTCTAAACTTTTCGTAGGAAATTAAGTTATTCATTGAAAATTGGCAGCGAAATAACATTGTTTTTTTTATTGTTATACAAATATAAAAAAAATGCATGCAAATCTCCAACAATGCAGTAAATACTGTCCTTGAAAATATCGCGTTGTGGAAAAACGTGTCGTAGGAGACACTAATTTAATAAAAATAATAATAAAAAAAAACTAAGATTTTTGGTTTTAAAAAGAAAAATGCCTTTTTTAAGGTACAGCATTTTCATAATTTTTTTTAAAAAAGAAAACTGTATGGACATATAACATTCCACATCAAATTTAAAAGTCAACACTATATAAAAACTCAAAAAAATTGCAAATTCAGGTTTTATAATTAAAATTAAAAAGTAAACTCAACGTTTTAAATATTCTAACAAATTTATTCCTCGTCATCAGTTATAGTTACTCTCAGACAATAAATAATTTTCGCGAGAATAGATGATCCGGTAAAGCGAGTTAATTAATTCTTATCTTTTCTTCGGATTGTTTAATCGACCAAATAATTGATTCATTTGAATTATAATGCCTACTAATATCAGCAATTCACTTTTGATTTTTAATTCAATGCAAAATTTCTCTTTGTTCCGGTAAATTTCCTTTTTAACGAACGAACTTTTTTTTCATTTGGCGTTTGTATGGCTAAAATTTTTTTTCAATTAGTTTTTATTACATAGCCACCCATTCGGTATAGTGGTTAGTGACGCTGACTGCGGTGCCGTACGGCCTGGGTTCGAATATCGGAGAAGACATGGATGTTTGTAAATGTATAGTACCTTTGCGGCATGGGAGTACTCTAAATAGCCGTCAACCGCAAGTCCTTTCGTGAGGTTGGTGGGAGGCCCTTGACCACCCCCAGGGAATTCTCCCTCAAAATTGGGATGGAACCGAGCAAAATCGTACTGTCACGTGCATGGTGCTCAAAACTAAGGCTAACGACAAGCGTAAAATTCTAGCCCTTAGCCGCGATGAATTTCTTGGACCTTGACCTGATGATACTGTCGATCAGATGGCATAAGTAACAACACATTTATTGATATATGTAGACAGTTAAAATCGTAAAAAATAACTTACCTTTACTACGCTTTTAAAAATATAAATAATTTACTAAAGCTAGCTATTCCACTCCGAAGTAAACAAATTAATAATAAAAAGAAAGGTTTTATTCGGTTTTACTGCATTGAAATGGGGAACCCCCATAACAAAAAGGAAAACCCAAAACACAAGCGCATGCTACCACTGCTCAGGCGAAAAACTTATTTGATTTTGAATAGAGTATTGTTTATATCGTTATGAAGATATAATCTTGAGATTAATTTATATTTAAAAAATTTTCAAGCATTGAAAAATAAAAATGTTAAATCACAAAGTATACATTGAAAAATTTTAATTATGTTGCGCGCAAAATGGGAAATATTCTTTATATATTGAAAAATATTTGAGAAATATTTTTTATATGTTTTGAAATATTTGAGAAATATTCTTTAAATAATTATACAAAAACATTAGCAAAATTCAACATTTTAATGAAATAATAAAAACATATGTATGTTAAAGTCTCCTATTTATTACACTTAAAATTTATTTATGCTGAGAGAATGTATGCTTGATAAATCCCCCGATTTATTGATAAAAATATGTATTTAAATTTATCAGTAAGTGAAAGGCAATGTGTAAATTAAAACAGAATAATACATGTAACGTAAATTAAAAATAATAAATTTAAAAAAAAGTAAATTATATAATTAAAGCACTAGAATAAAATAAATTGCTTTACAAATCATAGACAAACGTTCTTTAAACGTGATGTAATAGGAGTATACAAAAATTTATTTAAATAATGAAGGAAAATATTGATACTTCTGCATGTGTTTTTCAAGCAGCTCTGAGGGTGAAGGGTTGCCGTAAGCAAACCGACACGACCTGACGTGAGCAGTGCTCTATCTTCAAACAGAAAATTTATTCTCTGATTTTTCTGCTTCGGAAAACGAACATCCAATATTATTTCTTTCACTCCGCTTACGCTTTTGTAGGCGGTAAACAGAAATGGAGCTCCATTCTGTTTCAAATATTATGCGCTTTTAAAATATTACACGCAATTTCTGATGCATTTAACGAAGCCGAGGCTGCCATCTTTATCGCCTTCTTGTTTTTAACGTTGGGTGACGAAGAACTCCATTAGTTGGAATTTCGAGCAATCTTAATTTCGTGCAATTCTTTCATCTCACAAGAAAGAAACTGTTCGCTGCCGTTTCTATGGAGACTATAGAATTTGCTAGAAAGGGTGGTTTGAACGAAAAATTGCTCCAAATACGTGTACGTGTAAAAGGCCATTAGATGACCTTTTCCTCCTCCAAATTTTTCCCTACCACTGTCCCTCCCTTTCCCCAATCTCTCTCATACAGCAATTAATTCAGGAGAAGGGTTTTAAGACGAGATTAGAAAATAATGTGTTGATGAACTTAATGTGGATTTGTATTTCATCACAGCTTTTTCAAATTATCAGGTATCTTTTTTAAAAATGTTTATTTGTTTGTTTCAAATGGGCTACATTTTGTCAACTAAGCCATTTGTAGACACTGCAAGTAACCCAGTGTGGAAGCTATTCACTGACGGTACGCTCTAGTGGTGGCTCTTCAAGACGTTTTAATTGAATTAAATGCAAACTATCGTCAGATGCTGAATATTACTGCGATCTAGTTTTGCCGATATTCCAGAGCCAAATAGAGACACATTGAATCTTTTACAGGCCACATAATCATATGACATGCGTGCCTACGATTTTCGCATCCAGAAAATCTATCGACTTCAGCTGGGATCAAACTCGCAACCTTAGGCTTACGAGACACGCTACTTTTATTTGCCATATTAATGACATTGAAAAATTTGCTACAAAGAGCAATAAAATAACAAAATGCTTCATCACGAGAAAGTTAAGTAGAAATTTATTATTATTATTATATTATTTGTAAACCTAAAAAAAGGAGAGATTTACATTTTTTACTTCATTCCGAGTTCAAATTTTCTTCATTGATGTAAAGATAGAAGTCATCAAGAAATAATTTTACATTGATTTAAATTTTGAAAAAAAACAACTTATAAATGGAATTACATTAAATAATGCTAAGCAAATGTAAGCTTAATTATAAAGATTGGAATTACGTTAAAAGTTTCGCAATTTTTATAAAAAAAATATCACAATTGATTTCAAAGTAAAAGTAGTGAATGTATGCGTAAACACACACACACATATGTCTTTAGGGTAATTTTATTATTGAAATTCAAATTTTATTTACTATTATATGGTTAAGGTAAGTGTCACGCATATATGTATATAATTGAACCATTTTTATTTTCTTTTGAATATTAATTTTTCTTTTCTTTTTCCGCCCACATAATATTCGTTTAGAAAAAGAGAGAACCAGGAATTACTTATTTTAAAGATAAACAATCAAAGCTATTTGCAGACAACTATTCTCCTAAATTAAATACGTAAAAATAAATTAGTAAAAGTGGTTAAAATATCATGGGATACCTCTTTAATAAAGCCATCAAGATTTAAAAAATATTCAAAATACACTGTGACCGAAAATAAAAACAAAAAGTAAATTATACGTATAACTATTTATTATATTGACGTGTTTGTCTTGCCCAAAACGATTCAAATAAAAGAAATATTCACATGTTAGTTACTAATTGAAATTCAAATCATAAGTGTAAATATTATATATCTCTTTTTTATACAGTTTTGAAATAACTCAGTCCTAGAAAAAGTGCCCTTTTTTCCCCCTACGCGTCTAATTTATTCTACTACGAACTCTAGGATCACTGATTTTTGCTATTTTTTTTCTGTATGCGTTCTTAATTTTATTTTTATAATTGATCGAAATATTAATGAATTTAATATCAATGTAAAATAAATAAGTATACAATGTTAAATGTTTGAATATAAAGTTTCTAAATGTTACAATGTAAAGTGTGTAATTGTGAAACATATATGTAAATATACAAATACTCCTATCTAAAAACTTATCTAGTTGAGTTTCCATCACTTTTTACATGTTTTTTATACGCCAAATGCTTCAGTTTATTTGGCATGGTTTTGCATAACGAAAAACCAGCGTCTCCTTTCTTTTCATACAAGTTCTTTTATTTTTTTCACACTATTTCCTTTACACGGTTTTCCAACAGCCATATTGTGAAAATAAAAAAAAGGTCCGAGTAATATATGTCATTAAGATATTTCCACCTCCTACTTTTACATGAGTCAAAGTAATTTATGCATAACCGAAAACAAGACATTTATAGCCTGTTTAATATTAAATAATATCTTTACTGACTAAGAATAGTTTAAGGAGAGTTGGATATATTAGTTTAATCATTAATCTCTCTTTAACGACTTGGCGAGTTCCGTTTCAGAGCTTTTAGATAGAGCAAACAATTTATCAAGGGTTGACGATCCGTCGCACACTCGAATAATAATCATTAATTTAAATTTAAACGATAAATGATTGAATTTATACGATTTAATCGGATTTTTAACACATAATATCTTTTGTATTAGGGTTCAAAAGGATGAAATAACAAGGAAACCAGGATTTGCCTCGTTGATCTGGCACTTCACGCGCAGGGTATATCATACCCACCGTCTAATTTTTTTCAATGCTTCTTCTAAGCTTTTTTTAGGAAATTGTTAGTTCCTCGCCTTGCTAAGTCATATCCTTTGAAGGGTCTTAGCTTGTAGGCGGCTTCTGAATATATATTTTTGAATACCGTCTCTTCTAGTAAGTCATACCCTGCGCCTGAATTGCCGTTACAATTTTCTGAATACATACACTTGCCTTCGAAAGTATGCGTACAGACAACTATCTTACGTGTTTATGCTATAATTACGATTAAAATCTTGCTTCAGAAAATCAACATAGCTGTCAGGGATTCTTATTAAACAACAGGGAACTTTCCTTATTAAAACAACAGCAACAAAATTTCACTTAACATAAAAAAAAAACAAGAATGATCACCAAATAATCACGAAACACCCATGCCAAAAGTCTGCGTACACTTACAAAATTGAGGTTTTAAAGACTTTTTATTACAAAATAATTGCACTAAATCGTGTTTTTAAGTAATTATAAGCTTCTTTTACGATTTATTTAGGATTTGAAATTTGAAAGCTTGTGTGATTCCATGCCCGGCAACAGAAGAAAGATCGATATATTATTGAAAGAAAAATCATAATAGATCTTCAGAAAAAGGGGAAATTTTTAAAGCAATTGCTGAAACTTTTAATAGGAGACATTCATTGATTCAAAAAATGTTCATAAATTACAAATCAACTAAAATTGTAATGTCCAAACCAAGATCCGGCCGCCCGTCAGCAGTGTCACCTCAAAAATCTTGCTTTGTAAAACGTTCTATATATTTAAATAAATCCTAGACTATAAGCTTCACAAATAGCTAAAAGCGTTGCAGAGATATTGCAAAAAAGTGTGAGTTAACCACAATTCGAAGACAATTGAAAAAGGATGACTATCACGGCCAAGTTGCTCTCTAGAAGTCCTTCATCTCTCGAGTGAACTGAACTAAGAGAATGTCCTTTGCCAAAAAACATCTAAATGGGACACAAAATTATTGGAAACATGTAATATATTCTATTGAAAGTAATTTTTGTATTTTGGCATCAAAAAGAACAAAAATATCCCCGCAAAAATTCCTGCTTGGAAGAAGTGCATAGGAAGCCTTTGGGTTGGTAATCTGGAATTTATTGAATCAGCAATGTACAAAATTGATTACTTGATTTACTTGAACTTACTGAAGTAAAATATCTGGGCAAGTGCCGTAAAACTTGCAGTGAGGGATGATTTTTACTTTCAGCAGGACAAAGATACTAAGCAAATAGTTCATATTGCGAAGTCATTGTGAAGCCATGGCTGTTCTGAAATGTCCCCAACCAATTCTGTAAGCCATCCTAGTCCCCAGACTTACAATAATTTCGAATGAAGAAAGTTTCTTTGCGATTTTAGCCTTCGTTGCACTCACTCGCAACAAAGGCTAAATGAGTGTACGAACGATGTATTGCCTACCTTAATTAAAAGAACAGAAACACTAAATTTACGAACGAAAAACGTAATAAACATATTGTATTTCCTACTGTTCTTCCTTTTTCACCTTTATATGCAAATTTTATTGAAAAAATAAAATGTAAACACCTTTGAGTATGAGTTACCTTACGGCAGGGGTGGCGAACCATTATGGATCAACGTGCCATTTTTTCTAAAGAAGTGTTTAATGATATATTGACGTGCCGTCAAACAATTTTGACTTGTGATTATTGGGAAAAGTATAAAACTAAATACTAACAACTCAAAACTATTTATTTACTACGAAAAAACACCTTTTGTATTGTATAGTTGTAAATGTTTAAGAAATACGTGTAATTCAAATTAAAGTAACATTAGTGTGATTTCTGTTGTTGCAAATTGGATGACAAATAACTTATATTAGAATTGTAAGATGTATATTTTAGTAGAATGCATGCGGAAATGGAGTCACATCTGCCAAATGGATTCTAAGCAATTAATTATTTTTGTTGTGGTTCACTTTTTTGACAAGAGGATTTGTAATTTGTTTCAAAATGCCGTTTCACAGAAAATGCTCTGCATACCACTGTTCCAAAACGTAAATCATACACAGCTTTCTTGCCTTTACTAATAATATTTATATTTATCATATTTCTAGATTCATCGTTTGAAATTCTCTGTTACACTTACTGTCTTGCACTTTTTGTTCATTTGTTGAACTATCCATGTTAAATAACAATTAAAAATCGTAAATATAACACAAATAAACTTTAAAATACAGTTGTGTCAACGAAATTGACTATGCTATGCGTAGACAAATTTTTGCATCATAAGCAATTGTAGCCCGCCTCGTAACTAAGGCAAGACAACAAATGATATGCTCCTAGCCGTTCCGCCGTCAATCACTCGCGTTTGTTCGTAATACTTCATAGTAAAATTTGTTATTTTGAAATAAAATGCAAAAAATTTTGATAGCTAGCGTGCCCAAAATATTGTGTTGCGTGCCACTAGTTCGCCATCCCTGCCCTACGGTGTTTACATAAAAACAAACGTGAAATTCCGCTTGGATTTTTCGCACCAGTAATCCCAGGTTAAAAATGTTAAAGCCAAATGCAGGGTTAAAAAACAAATAGTGAAACCAAAACACTTAATTAATAAAAGGTTATAAAAATATTTCATTCGGCAAACCCTCTAATGTTGCGATGGATTTGATTTAATTTTAATTTACGTCGCAATCTGAAAGAGCATGAGTGCTATTAACGATGGATCTCATAATTTTGAACTACAGTCAAATGACGAGGGCTAAACTTGAGCTAGCAACTGTTTTCCGAAATTCCTCCCCTCGCCAGTTGAGCTTCGACAGATTTAACGTGCATCAGCCTCTTTACACACGCGTCCTTAATAGCACTAGATTTCGAGAAAGCGACTTGACAGCGCAGGCAACAAATTTACAACATGACTATTCGGCTACCGTGAGCAATGTAGCCATGGAAGGCAATGGGCTAAATTCAAGTGACGTCATAGTCACATGATAAATGCAAACACGTGTTTCCAACTTATCAGTTCAGCCTCTTCGCAGTTGCCAACTTTTGCTTTTTAAAACTGAAACTTTCTTTAAAAAAGTTGAAGGTTGTCAACAATAATAGTGCTCATGGGTAAACAAAATGCACTTGACTTAAGGGACACGTATAATACAAGATTATTTGGTACTTTTCCTTTTCGCCGGCACAGGTGATAAAGTCGCCAAAAATGACACAACCGACGCCAAACGGAATATTCCGATGGTAACCTTTTACCACCGCATTTTCAAAATAAGCCGTGATCTTTTCTCGTCAGTAACGCCTTTTTCATAATACATAAAAAAATGGATGAAAAACCAATGATAATTAATATTTATTAATATTTTTTATGTATATATTGTGTGTTGTTGCCAATAACATTAACTTGGCGAGATTTGCGACGGCAAAATAGAAAAGTACAGATTTTTTTTTGGAAAAAAAAAGGGGAGAACCCCACTTAATACCTGAACATTTTTACTAAACTATCAAATTTGAAGTTGCATCTGAACTTAACTAGTAAAACAACACGTACAAGACGAATTAAAACTTGGAAATCAATGAAGAACACGTGATTGCATTTATCACGCGACCATCATGAATTTAGCCCATAGGAAGCTACATTTAAAGGTTTTAATAAAGATTCTTTTACATTAACTACTGGCAGAGAATCTCATAATTTTAAATCAAAAGTCAAGTAAAGGAATCGATACTTGAGTGGCTACCTTTAGATACTGTCTTCAGAGAAAATTTAAAAACGAATATATAAAAAGAATGAACTCTTAATTTAAGGCAGAAAACTGTATTGTTGATATAAGGACTAAGTTTCATTCAAAAACTTTTTGAAAAATGTTGATAAGAAAAGCATGTTTGCTATTTACTGCTCACCACCGTCTTTTCCTTTGAAATGCTTCCATTAAGATCTAAAATTATAATGTACGTGCATTTTATTTAATATAAAATATATATAAGTAATCGCGGCAGCCAGGTGGTCATAGCCACGAACTCATGGTCGTCATTGATTTGGTAGAGTTATGAGTTCCAATTTCGGTGGCACTTAAGACCTTCCGTGTAAAGAAGTTGATGCACTTCAAATCTGTCAAGACTCCAAGTCCTCATGCTTGCTTGTTGTGGATGTTTGAAGATTAGGTTACCAGCTCTAATGAGCTCCGTCATCTTCCTATGATTGTAATATTGGTGGCGAGGAAAATACAGAATATGTGCTCCTTCCTTGTTCAAAGTTTGTCAGAGAAAGAAAGATCCTAAGACTGGCTCTCAAGAGACTGTAGTGATACAATCTATATAAGCCAGTAACAACCTCCGCACCATGGTGATCATTTTGGTGTAGTGGTTAAGTTACTCGGCTTCGGACCCAAAGGTCCCGGGTTCGGTCCTACCCGGATAAGCGCGCCACTTCAAGACTTAATATAAATTGGCCTCCGAATTTTCACCAACTTCTTTCCACCAGGAGTGCTTTTAAAAAGTCTTTTGAATTTTTTGCAAATATTTGTAATCCTTCATAACCTCAAATTTCCCCCTTCTTTTCTTTGTAATGTGTAATTTACACTTACTTCTGTGAGCCCCGTGTAATATTTTGCGGTGCACGGGGATTTTATAAATGTTTTCAATAAAAAAATTAACAATTAACTATAATTAATGTACAATTTTTTGCTCAACTCAAGTGTTACAATTTACAAAACCTATAGTAATTAAAACGGATTTTTTTAAGAGAAATGTCACGTGGTGTAAATTAAATTATAACATGATTAAAACCAGAAAAATTTCATGAATAGCATAAAAACTTCAGTATCAAGGTATATATTTGTAATTTCAATTGTGATTACATAATCTCAATTATTCAATTGATTGCATCACATTTTACTTTGCAAAATGAAATGAAAATTCTAGGCTTAAAACAGTTCAAATGCAATAACCGACAGTCACTGATAGAAATAAACAAATAAAAATAGACTGCTTAATAAGGGGGAAAAATAAATAAACGCAAGTCAAAAACGCGCTCGATGATTATTTTTAAAATATTGCCCTGCAGTGTTCAAGCAGTCATAGAAGGTCGGTGTGATAGAATATTTGCTGTTTTTCTTTTTCCACATTTCCTTTTTTAAAATTAACGAGTTGGAAGGTTAAAAATGCCGTCTGTGTTTTGATTTTATTTCGTGTCTGCTCTTAAAAAGGGCAATGCGAACGCAACAAACTGCTCAAGGTTGAGGCAATAAAAAATCAGAGTTGGGTTGAGTTGTTTTAGGGGTGTGAAAGATGATATAAAGACAGGTGATAGACGCGGACAATTGTCTTTTTAAACGGTCTGTGTAATTAGCATATTGTTATGACTTATTTTTTATGTTTTTGTTTTGTGTAATAAAAGTTCGTGTAAAAACGAACAAGCGTCATTGTCATTTTTTTCTTGCTGTCCATAAATTTTTAATTGCGTAATTCGAAATGTAGATAAATATTTAATTAGGTGTCGAATATTTTTACCACCATTTTTTATTTTTGTTATTCAAAAGAAAATTAATACTTTCTAAATATAGATGCATTTATTTGATAAAAAAAATTAATTATTTTTTTGAAGTGATTATGTCTTTAAAATTGCTTCCATATTGGGAGGCAATTTAAAAAAACGAATGATAACAAAATCGGGGGATACAGTTTGGTGTTGCAGCTACATATATACCATCTTCATCCAAAATTCAATTAGAGCACTGGATAGCTAAAGAACCAACTAATACATTACGCTAAGTATGGACTGTGACGCGTGGCGCGCGGTGGAGGGGGAAGCGTCACCATTTTGAGGTAATTTTGCTGCGTATCGAACTTTTCATTTAGTATAATTTTTGACTCGCGGAGAAAAGCTACGACGTCCGTTTTAGTTTCAATCGTCAGCTCTCATTAAAATTTATCCATTGTATATAAGACATCAGAGTAAAATAGTGACAGTGAATATAATAAGGTGTTAAAATAAAAATAAAAAGTGTTGTCTAAAATATATAATGTCGGCCTATACGTATCAAAAAGCCAAATCCAAATACAGAGACCGTATACATTTGGAAAGGACTTATCAAGAGCAAATCGAATGGTACCAATACACCACCATATGACCAAGTAAAACAGAGCTGGGAAAGCAAAAAAAAAAAAAAAAAAAAAAAAAAATGTGGCCGAGCGGATCAACGATGGTGCCAGTAAACATCTGCAGCTGAGACAGTTGAAATTATGCAAGTGGATGATGAAATCGCTTCTATTTATATTAGGTATTTTTTGCTTGGATGAACTCTTTTTAAAATACGTTTGTTATACAGTAGAACGTCGTTTATCCGAATCAATTGGGACCGGACACCGTTCGGATACGCGATTGTTTGGATAACTGAAAACCGAATGTGATCCAGGCAGTACATGATACTGGATACTATACAAATATTATTTTTCGCTGTACCATTGTACACCTTCGTGTTTTTGCTGCAAGGTCTCTGATTCTCTTCAGCAGCAGTAGTTGAGTAGGACAGCACTCTGATTGTTGTTTGTACCACTCCATATCTGTCTCTAACGCAAAAAACGCGTCAGCATTTGCTACTTTCGTTGTTGTTGTCCTCGTCTTTATCTGTTTCATCGTCGACAGGGTCGTATTCTTCTTGCACGGAAGTCACAATCTCGTCATCATTTAGTATTTGCAATACACAGTCTTCTGCATCGCATGCCATCCAGGCTTCTACATCAACAAAACTCAACAAAAGAGCACCTTCACTTGGAAACAAACTGAACTAATATTCCGCGCAGATATTTACCAAATCACACAACTGAAATTCCCCAAATATCCCTCATCTTGGGGTTTCCCTTTACTTTTAGCCTCACACGAAACAACTGTTGAGCATTGCACTGTTCGAAAACGTATCCGGACTTATGTTCGGATATTTGACGCTCCGGATAATAAACATTCGGATAAACGACGTTCTACTGTCTATGTCCCACAGAAATGAAACTCAAGTTGCAAATGTGCTTTGGGATCAAACAACTTGAAAAGCATTGCACTAAAGCAATGTAACAAAATATTTTTGTTAGTGATGTACTAAAGCAATGTAACAAAATGTTTTTGTTAGTGAACATAATTTTTAATCAAGATCAGATGGTGAGATCGATATCAAAGACGGTATTTCAGTGAAGGTACACACAATACTATGAATTAACTACAGTGTAGCATCTTTCAATGGTCCATTACATGAGGTCGGTGCCTAGATTGATTGTTTTTTCAAGCCACCCATAGTATCAACATCAGCGGCGTAATGGAGAACATTTGCCCCCCCCCCTGCAAAGTCAGGTTTTGCGCCCCCAAACTGGATTTTATAAAGGGTAAGTACTTGGAGGCAATCAGGCTTTGGGCCCTCCACGATGCGAGGGTTGCGAGAGTGTACTTTGGCAGTTACTGGTGATGAATCTCATAATTTTGAGTCACGGAAACATGATAAAGATGACACCTGAGCTGGCATTTCAATCTCCAGACTACCACACCAAGGCCAATGCGAAAACTTAGAACTCCAACAGAATTAACGCGTATTAGTTTATTTTCACGGCTTGTAAAGTGACATCGAAATATGAACTCACGAATTGACAGAATTAACACCGGCTACAAGTTTGAAACACTGTCGACTCGCCTATGACGGCCTAAAGTCTTGGATGTAATCGGAGATATAACCCTATAATTTAATTCAAATATCATCGTTCACGAAACCTTCTATTTTAACTAGTATTCTTTGAAGAATGGATCAAAAAATTCTTTAAATGTGACTCGAAAAAAGTTCAAGTTAAGATAAATGATTTTTAAACTAAAAAATGTTACTCTGTAATTCTATGGTTAATAATAAATAAAATAAAGTATCCTGTACTCAGAAATATCATTTTTTTTAATTGAAAAATATTTTTAATATAATTTGATTTTCTTATCCTTTACCATTACAAAAAATTGAGTTTTAATATCTTCGTGCGATTTTCCCTTTTTTATAATTCGTTTTATATTTGTTTTTAAATCACTGTATATCCGGGGTGGGCATTACGTCGATCACGATCGACCGGTGGACCGCCAAGACATTTTGGGGTGACCGTCTAAAAATATGATCAGTTAGTAATTATATACTGAAAATTCAAGATTGACTGACAATTCGCAGACCAAGCCTTCTACTGGCTATAGCAACAAAAACTAACTTTGGATAAAAATGTTTTATTTTTTTTATGTATTTTGAATTGTTTCAAATAAATGTATCATTTGATATAGCTATACTTGGGTCTATTTTTATTAAGTTTGTATCTTGCGTTTTACTTTAAACGCGGTTTTAAAAGTATAGTTTTTAATTTTAGTTCTGTAGGTAAGTACATATTCCGTACTTATTATTAGGTTATAATAACAACCCGTTTCCTTACCTCACTCCACACCTACGACATTGGGCAGTAGAGTACACAAGAATTTTTAAAGGGAAGGGGGTCGAGTGTTGAACGTCTTTCATTTTCGTATCATACCCCAATACGTGGCCAACATATTTTTTTTATTTTGTCGATTGTCAGGAATAAAAAAACAGCACAAAATAAATTACTGAATAAATAATTAACATTAATAAATAAAAAAAATTACAAGTATTAAGTGCTTAACTACATTTTACATACTATATACATGGGACTATAATGAATCGGGAAAAAATGAAGTGTTATGTGGGAGGGTCCGGACCGTAGACCGCAAGTCCTTAAAAAAATTAGAAGTAGCCCGCATTCTGGAAAAGTCTGCTCATTCCTGCTGTATATCATATCAAAACCATGTAATTTACTTTTGCTTAAAATCAATAAACAACGCATAAACTGTCAGAATTTTTTATTCAGTCAAACTTTATTTTTGACTCAAGGATGTATTTATAAAAAGAGCAATAATAATTTTTATAAATATGCTAATGCACTTTTTTTAAAGAACACCATTACAGTTTCTCAAGATCTTAAAATTGTTTTCATCAAAAAATATTATGTATATTAATTTCAAAACAATTATTTACATATAAATTGCATAATTTACAATACGGGCACTAATAACACACACATATTATTATATAAATACCAAATATAAAATCTTAAAAAACAAATCTAGAGCAACATTTGATACTTCTTCCGAACCACGAAAGCGTTCCAATTCAAACGTCGTGCGCAAATCATAAATGGAATTGGTTCAAGATAACTTAAATGATCCAAAAGTCAAGACAAAAAACTCATACTTGAGCCAAGCGGCATTTTACCTACTACAAGTTCATTTTTAAATCGTCCTACATTCCACCTCCCTCTTCCACTCACAAAAAATGAGTCCTAAAAGTCGCATGATTAAACCTGTTTCCAAGCGAACTGATTATCATTTTTTAAGGTACAAGTCGATTTCACCTACACTCGAAACAAAACACAATGGTCAAGAATGACCTACTAAATAATCGGTAGAGTTTAGTGTGGAGGACACAAAAAGTTTCAAATGATTCGAGTTAAATGATTGTGAAACGTCTAGAATATTCGTTGAAAGTGTTTTTGAAGCACGTTGAACTCAAATAATTATGTTTAAAAAATATATTTTTTTTAGACTTGTTTAAGTGTCGCATGAAAATGTTTCAATATAAGTTGATTTCACATGAAAAAATTCTTTAGGATGTATTTGTAACTTTTTAAGTGTAAGTTTAACTAATCTATGCAATGTTATGCAAAAATTTTTCTACTAGCTTTTACGCATAAAGTAAAGAAATGAAGTTTTTGAGTTAACTATTTAAGAGACAGAAAATATTTAAATTTTATGTGTAGTGCTACAATTTTCGGAAAAAAACACACACACATTGCTGAATATTTTTTTCTTCTTTTTTTACTTTGTAAAAATTTTAAATAAGCTATTAAAATAATCGAAAATTTTCACGCGTGAGATTTTATTTACTATATATTTAACATTATTTTAAAAAACTTAAAGGATTTCCATAAAATGTTTAATTATAAAAACGTCATTTTTATAAATTGAATACATCGAAAAATATAATTTTCAGGAACATAAATTTTTTTTAATCAAACCGAAATACTTTAAAATATATTAAATTATTATACCCAGAAATGGTTAGGGCGTGTGTGGTGTGGTCGCTTGTTTTGCCTGTTCTATTTCAGGTCACGATAAGATTTTGTGACTCGATCGTTTCAATAGAAAAATATGCATAAAATGAATTTAGGGGGAATTGCATGCTATTATTAAACAGATCGAATAAAATACGAGAAATAACTGAGTAAATAATCTTCTCTATAGAATATTTTTGTTTTCCATAACCTTCATATTTCTTATGATCATATGGTTCAACATTGAAGTGGGATACACTATAGAACACTTTGCGATGTCATTATGCAGGCAACTATGACGATCGGTTACGACATAAGTTCCCAACCATTTTTGAACTGGTGCCCCCTTTTCTAGTAAATATTTCCATTCCATCCCTATTTCTAGTGAATATTACTCTCGATGCCGCTCCCTCCCTCTCTAAAGAAATAAAAGTGAACATGTTACATAGTGAAGACAAGAGATAAGTTAAAAAAATATCCTATAACTAATAGGATATATTTTTTAATTAAATTTTTTTCTAAAGCCCCTATTTTCTTGCTTGCAAATCTGAAATAGCTATTGTCACAAATATATTTAAATGAGTAATATTACATATTTCAGCCATAGATAGGATATTGTTGGAATTGAAATGCTACTGAATTTCTTCTTCATTTAAAAGAGTAGAATAAAAAAAAGTTTTAGCTTACGTGTTATAAAGACAGACACACGTTTTGATGATACTAAGTAATTCATAATAAAAACTCTTGCTTTCAAAATAAATATAAATTAACAGTTTCAACCTTTAAAGAATCATGTTAATTCCATAATTAATATGTTATTCGGATAATATAAGTAATGAAAGACAGTGGATGAATAATTTTTCTTACTGCTCACAGACAAAGGCAACACGTGCACTACAGAAATTAAAATGCACTATATCATTCAATTTAATGTAGGTCTGAATCCACTTCCCGAACTACCGAAATATGTGAATTTTCGTACATGTGATATCGAAATGATTTAAATAAATACAATCAACATAAGTAAACAGTATTAAAGTTTACTTTTGTTAGTATATAACCAGCGTGTTTTTTTAGACTATATTTGGTTAATCTGCCCAAACCCCTCCGTGCCATCTCAATGCCCCCTAATTTTCTCTGGGTTTCTTACTGCCCCCCTGAAAGCCTCAAACGCCCACGTTGAGAGTCTATGCTCTAAACCGTACAGTTGATAGTTATGGCTCGTTATGATTAGCTGGATTCACATATTTCGACTATACGACCATAATACAAAAAATTAATACGAATTCAACAATTAAAATTATTTATTTTTGAACAATGTTTAAGTGCCTTCGTATCTCCAAATCATTGCCAAATTAAAGTACAAACACTTAGTCAGAAGATACTAACACTACGGATTGGACAAATGATTCGCCCATTATGTGATCCGTCGAAAAAAAGAATGTCCAATAAAAAGTTAGCAAAACGTGGGAAAGTTTCCAAGAATTCCGAAAGCTTTCTCCGGAAGATGTCTTGGCAAGTTTCCTTCCCCCTGGACTTTTTTCAGGAAGTCCATTTATAAGAAACAGTTTTTTATTTATTTATTTGAGTCTTTCAATTTGTTAGATATTCACTGATTTGAATAAAAAACAAGCTAGGTCAACAGATTTATTTTTAAATTAAGGGGAGTTTTTTAAATTATCTTTAATTGATTTTTTTATTTTTTATTTTATTTTAAATTATTTAAAAATTATTTTAAAATTATCTTCAGCTCATTACCGTTCCAAAAATACGTCATCTTTATATCTAGCTTAATTAGAAGAGCTAAAATTTTGTTTTTAAAGAATCGTCTAAACGCGAGTTACCGATTTAAATGGGCAGAAAAAAGGTAAACATTGCACTTCCTCTTGGGTCAGCTTGAAGTTTGACGTCATTTTTAAAAATTTCTTTAGGGCATGTTATGAAACGGATGGGATCTCACCTCCGACGTTTCAAAGCAAAAATGAGGGGGAAAAAATTATCAGATGGCAAAGCATTATGGGGCAAAAATAGATTAACTGAAGCAACTATTGATCAATGGCAAACATATTATGGTCTTGCCATTCGAAGAAATTTATCAAATGTAAAGTGTATGAAACAAGCTATATGGGCATTATTTCTTCACAAAATATCTACGGACAAAAATCCACAGCATGGATTTTGTCCATCAGGTCTTGACACATGGTGTCAGTGTAAGAAGGCTCAATTGGAAAATAAACTTTATCTCCACAAACATAAACTTCCAGTTGCTGTTGTTGAAGCCATTAAGCCTATTTTTAGGGACCTTTCAGATCCAGAATTATTGAAAAAGTGCTTGCATGGAAACACGCAGAATCCGAATGAAAGCATTAATAATGTTATTTGGTCTCGTGTCTCCAAAAAGACATTTGTGCACATAGAAACACTTTCCTTTGGTACATATGATGCTATTGCATCCTTTAATAAAGGGAATGCAACACAAAGCTGGATATTTTAAAAAAACTTAACATAGAGCGAGGATATTATGCGACATGCTGCATGGAACATCTCGACAAAGAGAGCAGTACAAGGGTAAGATATGCCAATTTACAGAAAACTAAGGAGACTAGAAAAGTAAAAAGACTTAAAAGAATGAAACAAGAAGTTGAAAATTTTAAAAAATGCTGAAAATTTGGAATATGGAGCTGGAATGTTTTGATAAGGAACTTTTTTTTTTTTATAAAAATGTGTTTTTCTCAAAATGTCACTTTTAAAAGTTCGATGTACTTTTTCTCAGAAAATATATATCTGATGTCAACAAAACTTACATGACACATTCTTATATTCTAGGCATATACAATGAGCTTTATAAAATTTGAAAGGTATTTTTATATTTTTCTGTTTGAAAACACTGTTTTCAATTCATGCATCAAATAAAAATTTAAAGAAAACTAATGAAATTTTAAAAACTATGTCAGTATAATATTAGATGTATGCTTAACTTAAAAATTAGATTTTATTTAATAAAGTTTTAGAAAGGACATTATGTTCCTTTAACATTATCAAAGAGTGTTCCGATAATTTCTAAAATATTTCAATATTTAAAAATAAAGAATGTAATAAGATAGAAATAATGGACACAGATAAAAGAAATAAGATGAAAGAGAAAGAATCTTTAAAATGATTGTTTGATTGCCAATTGTAACATTTGTTAATTAGCAACAGGATGTAAATGTTAAGCCAAGAATAAACCTAGGAAATTGTGTGTGTTTTCTTTATATTTTTATCAATGATGAATTAAAGCAGAGTTTTTATATCTAGAAAAGGTGATCTAAAATCATGTAGAAGGTTTGAATGATTTTAATACTAGTATAAAAAAGATTTATATCTTTAGATAACCATTATCATATTATAATTGTTCAAATGCAAATTTATTGATTGCATTAAGATGAAAGTTTATAGAATGATATATTTAAATGATTTGATAAGTATTAGCTTTAGATGTTACAAATTCAGTGATTAAACCCGTAATAAGTTATTTGGCTAAAAGCTTGGTATACAGTCTTTGACAAATGGTAAAATTTTCCGAGGCTAAGGTCAACCATAACAAAGTTTCAGCAATTGAAGATAAAAGAAACTGTGTGGCTTAACATTTGCCTACCACTTATATCTCCAGTTAATATAAATAAAATTGTTACACTTTGTAATTTAACTCAAAAAGGTAACTTTGACTGATGAGCTATATACAATATTTTCATGTATTATTTTATGTTAAAACTAGAATATTCAAAAGGTACCAGACTTTTACAATATATCATGCTTCACTTAGAACTTTATGAAATATTGGCAATACAGCCAAGTTACATTTTTATGACTAAACGACAAATAAGACTACTTTCTCGGGTTGGAACTATTTGGTGAAATTAGTAACGGGCGGATGTTTGAAATCACAGAAACGAAACATCACGATTTTGGAAGAAGTAGATCTTTCGAGAAAGATCCGTAGTCTCGAAATTTATAATGTTTGACTGTTGAAGATCGACTAGTGATTAGTTGCATTTTTAGTTAATAACTTAATCATCATGGCATGGTATTTATAAATACTAATAGTTATGTCTGAGGCTAGAAGGTGTGGAAAATATTCTGTAATTTATTTTACAACTTATTGCTATGTATCCTGCATTTTAAGTTTCAACAATAAATTTTCATCGTTTAAAGAATTGTTTTGTTTTGAGACTATAGGCATTAAATACTGAACTCCGATCCATTGCAATAAGATTATTAAGAAGCATTCTTAGACACCCTATTTATTTGAGAGAAAAGAACCACCCACTCACGAATTCATGATATCGCCAGAATTATTAGGATCTACAGCATTGAAATTGGTATGTATTTCTTTGCTTGAGAGATCGACTAAGAACGTGGCTCTGCAGAGAATCGACCTATAAGAGAATTATGACATATTGAGAAAATCTGTTTTGAACGATTGACCTACAAATTCTAAATGAGAAGTAAAGATTTTCCAGTAGAGACTGATAGCACAACGGATTTTGTGGAAATCTCCAGGTGATTGTGAACCCAATAAAATTCCCACTTTTGAACTCTAAGGTCTACTAATCTGAAATTTAGCAGGATTCTTTGTGAATATCGCCATTGCCTTGCAAAATCAGACAGAGAGGGAGAAAGGCGATGAGTTAAAATGAAATATTCTTCTTTATTTAAAAATCTGTTTACATTTATAATCAAGAGGTGGTGATGGTCACATATCAATACCTGACTTACACTTGTTTATAAACCTGAAAGCATATGATTTCTAGTTTCAAAAATTAAAGGATTTCGGTTTTTGTTGAGCGCTCACAACTCCATTACCTACTCACTGTTTTAATGCATCACATGTTGTCGATCTTAACAGGTAACAATCAGAAGTGAATAGTACACTGAAGAACTGCTGAATTTACACCAGGAGTTGACAATTGATGAGCTCATAGAAAGAGAAAGATATTGAAGAGTGTTCAGATCCAGTTCAATCAGAAGATTGATTGATGGTTGGGAAGGGACACTTCAAGCCTCAGTTTTATTTGAAAATATATTGATTTTCGTAAACAGCCTCTAGCAGGGAGTGATATTTACAAACAGAACGAAAATTATTAGTATACAGATACGAGGAAATTGCAGAAGATAATTTTGCGGGAAGACTACTTTGTTAGATATTATGAAATCTTCTACATTAAAATATTATCGATTTTGCAGTTGTGTTTTCGAAGATGTTATTGAATCTTTTTTTCTAAATTATTATTTTCTTTCGTCTCCAGTCCTAACTTGTGTTAATTGAGGTAAAATTTTACCCTTGACCATGAATTGATTTACGCGGTTATCCCACCTATCATAAATCTGGGGTTAATAAGGTTATTTTGAATAAAATCGAAAGCTGAAGCTCAATGCTAGTCGAAATCATATCTTAAAAACATACAGAGAAGACAGAGAAGCATAATATCATAAAAATTCCATCGAAGTGGTGGGTTAAGGTTAAAACAATGAATTTTGAATGAGGTTGACAATAGAGAAGCAGGAAGCACAGGCTGGTCTCAGTATACACAATACACATTTACCTGGACCGCACCTGCAAGGTTGTGCAAAAGTGTCAGCAATAATTGTTAATGTTGATGCTTATCGACAAATTGAAAACTTTGGAAAACGAATAGCTGTAACATGAGTGAGTATGCACGTACACTGCAACCCCATATTGTGGGGTGAATCTAGGGACCAAAGCTTGACTGACGCGCCACTGAACATCAGTCAAGATTGTAGGCATAATCTAGAATCATTCATTGTTTACAAACCTTTACCCACCTTCTTCGCTGGGTATTTACCGTCATCACTGTTCCCCAGTAATACGCTACAGTTTTTTAAATAATATTTATGATACATGCTAATTAATTTTATACATTTATTTAATAAAGGCTTGAAATAATTACGTAACACTGGACAAGCAAAATATATCTATCTACTATCGACGTCAAAGTGGCATCAGCATATAAATATAGAAATGTCCATTTCAATTTTATAAAAATTAAATCTAGAATAAATAAATATTAATATAATAATAGTCATAGCTTTGCATGCAATTTATATTTCCGGCAGTTATATTTAATTATATTATGCTTCCTAAACGTTGTTTTTGCTTCTCAGCTAAGAATAAATATATTTCAGAAATAAAAGTGAGCTTGAGTCCTTTGATTTTTTCCTGCAATTCCCTAGAAAGATCTCTGGACACATAATTAAAGATAATCTTATAATTCAACATGACTAAAATCATTTTAAATCATTAAAATGATGAAATGGTATCCTATTTTCATTACCGCCTTTTAATGGCAATATTGATATAATTCCATATGGCTGCATTGAAAGGATCGACCCAAACATATAAAATAGCTCAAGAATTTCCACAAGAACAATGATAAATAATAAAAAGCAATATTTGTAAAGTAAGAAAGGTGACAACAACATGGGACAAAGAAAAGATAAAATTTAAACAAGAAAAGGAATATAAGGCAGATGTGGAATTTTGCAAGACTTGAAAGTTCCCATATTCCAGTGTATTTGTTGTTCACCAATTAGTTTTGTGACTTTTATTTCTAGTTCCTACAGATTAAGAAGAAGATGCCTGCATGCATGGTGCCTGAATTACAAATTTGGTTACATACTAGATGAAAGTGTGAGACTTGTCTACTAATGATTGGAACTCAGAATGAACACTACCCAATTAAAACAAGATTTTATTTATCCTTTATAACTAAACAAACCCAAAAGAAATGAATATCAAGTGCATTGGAGACAAAGGAAGATTAAATATTTAAGTATAAATTAAGTCTCACCATGGTAGGAAAGAATCTGCAATCATTGCATTCATGAAGAACATTTTCACACAAGCCCAGGGAACTCAGACCCATCACAGAAAGTCTTTGACGACATGTAAATAGACATCATGCTAGAGTGGAAGCTTTGCCACTGACAAGCAAGTGGGCCAAACCAGGCTTGAGGCGGAGGATCCTGGATTTCAAGGTCAGAATCTATGATGAACAAATTCATCCATTCTAAACACCATCGTGTCGATTCTGAATTAATTCTAAGATTCCATTTACTGAACTGTCTGCTATCAATTGATCTATAATTAATAATCAACCATTGAGTTTTCCTGTCTAACTTTCTACCTTTTTGCTAATCCAAACTTATCCTAACTCAATGATTTCTGAACCGATAGCATGCTGGAATATACGAGCACTTATATCACGTCTTTCTGGGATAAAGTTTTCTAAAGGAATATTTAATGAATATACTTCCCAAGAGGATTGAAGGAAAGGTGCGCTAATAGACCACAGGCAGCCTATCGCTAAGAGGATGTTCCATAATCATGGCCTTTGAATCTTTATTGAATTTGTCACAGCCTTTATGGGCTTCTTTAGAATTTAATTGCTGATTTGACAACCATCGATTTGTAGAATATCCACTAATTTCAAAATATAAGTGTCTCTGGAGGAAGAGGCTATAATCTTGTGGGTTCAAGCTTCTAGATAGTGAATCACCTTTTCGTTACCATGATAAACGATTATGGATGTATTTAGAAAGAAAGTCTGATTTACCTTGTTTCAGAGAAACTGATTCCAACCATGCTACAAAATTTTCAGTTTTTCAGAGGACACAAGAGAAAGAAAACATAAATGAAAATAACCATATAGAAGTTTGTGTAATACTATTGTTAATAATCTTTAATTGTAGAGATACTGACCATCGCTATGAATCAAACAACTATTTTCTAAAAATACTTTGAAAAATAAACTAGCAATACCACAGAACAATGCATTCACAGACTTTTCAAAAACAAAAATGTAATCTATTCCAAGGTTTAAAATTATATCTTTTTATCAATGTCTTAATTGGGGATATTCGTAGCCTTCCATTATGATCTAGCGTGCTTCAAACCTTTCAATACGTGACACAATATTCAACCCCCATCTTATAGAGCTACTTGAATACCAATGTCTTGAATTCAACAATATCACTTTGACACTAAAATTACAACCTTGACATTTCTTTACATGTTACCGGCGTATATAACGTATCGCACAACCAAAGGTTAGACTTGCTGACGGCTATACGTTTTCCGAAGCACAATGTTTTCGGCAGTGAATTGCTATTCATAAATTATTCAAATACCTTAGAATGGGTTAAATGGACCTGACAGTGGTTTAAGGATTTAACTATTTTAGATTTGCTTATTTGATCTTTTCTCCTAAATGATCACATGCAACATATTTGGTGTGGAAAATGATGGCAACGAGGAGCTAAATTTAATCGGCAGTTAAGAGGATTAATTATAAACCCAGAGATTTGTCATTTCGGGTCCGGGAGCAGAACTTACTGGCCCCTAAATGGAGATAAAACTTATAACCAGAATCTATAAAGTCCAGCTATCTTGGCCTTTCCAGGCCCGGGTTTCTGTGCGCCTGTCCCAAGCACCTAAATGGATAAACTGGCACTGTGCTATCAAGATAAGGCTAATTGTTGTACATAATTTTATGTACATAACCTCATAGGTCAATACACAGAAGTGTTATATATTTGTGAGCAATTAAATTGTTCTTTACTAATGTTGTTAATTATAAATATATGATTTTCTGTTACTGGTACTGATACGTTTATAAGTGTATTATATCATGCATTTTTGTTTGTTTTTATCAGTGCAATGTTTTGTTACTGTATTTGTTTATAACTTTCTAGCAACTAATAATTTTAAAATAATCTTGTTTTCGATTTGAATATGGCCATGCCTCCTTCGTAGAAAGACGACACTTTGCACGCCCCACAGTTTGAGAAACGTTGATCTAGAGACGAGAATGAAATATGATTTTGTGTCTATCCTCTCAGTCATTCATATCTCATGAAGTCTGTATCCAAATTGTTTTAGTCAGAGCAAGGACGAATTTAGTAGTTTAACGTGAATGTATTATATAACATCTGGGATAGGCACAGTTCATGAAGTTATTCACTATTATTTCATCTGAAGAGTTATAGTGGACTCTGCAATTTATGCAATCACATTGTTACTGGTGTGCATATTCATGGCATATGCAAACGGTACAAACAGTTTCATCTTTCAAAAGATTATTATGACAAATGACGTTGACAGAATAACTACAATCCATCTGATCATGTCAGAATCCATGAATACAGCTCAATTGAGGGTCTGCAAGTTTAACTTTCTAGGCTGAAAATTTAAATATTTGAATGACATTATAACTCTTTAGTAAATGAAATAAATATCTTGAAGATTTACATTACTTATAAAGGAATGTGCCTCTCAGAAAAAGTAAATGTTTTAAAATATAATAATTTTTAAAATTATAAGTATAAGAAAATAAGAAACATTTCATAAGAAATTATTAATTAAGTTCTACGTTGCATATGCTATTTTAAAGTATAGCCTTAATTATCATCAATGTTGATTTATAAAGTAAATGCTTCCTTTATTACACTACAAACTTTTAAATAAATACAATAATGTCTTTTTGAAAAATAAAATATAGACATTTTAACTCTTTAAAAATTTAATAAATATTTTTAAAATACGTGATATATAATTTAAATTTAAGGTTTAAGACATGATACTTTTATAATTTAATAAGTTTTATACCAAAGGCCATCAGTTTAGAAAATATATGTAAATGCAAAATTACTTAACATTTTTACAAAATTACTTTGCTCACATGTTTATAATTTTAAAATTATACCATGTTCCACACATTTTGTAATTTTTGAAACTGTAACTTCGTAAATAGTCACGTAAAAGAACTGAATTATTTAACTGAATTAAAATATAATTCTTTGAAATTGTTTATATTCTCAGAGAAAAACACCTCTGAGACACCTTAAAATATAAACAAATTAATAATCATACATGAACTGTGAATTTCTAAACATGAGAAGTTCATTATATTTTAGTATTTTAGTAAAGCAAAGATTTTCTCACTCTTTACATATAAGAACACTAATTATACTCTAACCAATATTACATTTTTAATTTACAGGTGATAAGAAACATACACTTTGATGGCTAAGATGTATATATTATCACCATTATAGCATAAAAATTGCTACTAAGTTACCGTCAAGAAACTATGAATCTCACTCAGTCACAAACGGTTTTATATCGTTGCCGTACAATGCCAGAGACTTCAACGTGTTGGCTAAAATTGAATGATTAATGGCTTAAATTCTCCTTATAGCTAAATTTCTCTGCGTAAAGCCTGCCTTGCTGCATCGCATTCTTGGAGGTAACTCATAAAATGAGGACCATAGTCTCGAGAAATAAAATTCTGCATCATTTCAACCCGCATGAGGTACCATTCAAAATTGAGTTCTGTCTGTGTCCAATACGTTCAGTGTGTAATAATTGTGGTATGTAACCTCCCATTTGCCTTGAAATAGTATTAACACTCACGCCTGTTCACGCGCTAACTGTGATGTGATTTCTGTGGTGACTGTAAGAATGAATCTAACAACCAACAGTTGATATTCTGCTTGTCAGATGTGTTTGTTGGTCGGACTGATCAACTTTTATGTACATCCTTGTCCCATCGCCTGCAACTAATCATGGCTACAGCAATGCCTGCTGTGTAGGTGAACGTCATTACAAACGGCTGATATTCGAACTTTAAATACCATTTCGAAATACTCTTTAAGCAAAACAAAGAAAGCGCGTACCATGAAGTCTCACTTCATAAAACACTGACTTCTGTCGCTAAACTATTGTATACTGGAAACACTGATTGCAACCTTGGCAAAACCAAATCCATAGAACTTGGTCAATGCGATCTCCTAACTTTATAGCATTAATCATCACTTGTCTTAAAGTGTATAATATTTTGTATTTAACATTTAAAAAGTTTCTGTTTTTAATGAATGATTTTACATTTTATTACATCGTAAATATTCTTTACTTTTTGAAAACAACAAACATGAAAGACTCTGAATGCAAACTATTTGATAGTTAAATAAAAATAATCCAGAAAATGCACAAAACAATTTTGCATATTTCAATCCGCACAATATCTGATGTACTGAAATATCTGCATACAAATCTATGTAATTTATACTAATATATTTCCTAATGTATTGAGAAGAAGAATGTATAAAATCACACAAAAAACAATCCTTTAAGAAAATAAGCATGTTTACTATTTTAAATCACTTATCACTTTATTAAATTTATTAAAGTGATACCATTTCCGCCTGACTGAATTTTAGTAGAATATATTCATCTCCGAGTTTATACATAATCGTTAGATATCATCATAATGAAGAATGTTATTGAAGAAAAGCAATAAAACAAAGATTTCTCTAAATAGGTTATGTCAGACGACAAGACGTTATTTAGATAAAATACTTTTTATTTATTGTTAACGATTAAAGTACGCTAATGAAAACCTTATGAAAAATTTTATTATAAAATATTGATGGAAGAAATATTTACTTAGAATTTTGAAATTTTAGGCAGTAGTTGCAACACTCCCAAGACTCTCCACTTAAAAAGAAACTCGCACTGCACTAAATTAACATAATTAAAACATTGGATTAAAATAATTTGAAATGACCTGATGCATTTCATTTTCAACGAAGGTTTTGAAAACTTTTTGTTCTATTTCAATGTTCTTGAAGTCAAACATTTTTCTATAATTCCTCTGAAATCTAGAAATGAAGAACGTTCAATACATTCCGAATTTTATAACTTAACATGCAAAAAGTACAATTTTACATAGCCAATGTTTTAAATCTATTTCTTTAGACCATTACTTCAAGAAAACCAAAATAAAATGATTTCTTATTTTTTTAAAGAAATAAATACTACCTTTAATATGATGCAACTCACACCCAAAATTTGTTAATGCTTAAAATACCATAAAATTAGTTTAATTTTACCATTTAATGTTTTCACTATAATCTTACCGAAAAGTAATACGTAAATTGAATCCCGCATACTTATTGTGAAATTAACAACTTTGAAAAATGGATTTGTTTTAATGAAATCACTTCATTTATAATCTTAGACAGAAATTGCTTTCTGTCATCATTCATTTCAGCACTCTTCTAAATCTTTTCTATTGAAATCTAATGATATTTCATCACCGTATTAAAAATAATAATGAGTTTAGTTATAAAGCAAGCAGATGAAATAATAAGACAGAAATTTTGTCCTAAAGATAGTTTTTGAAGGATATAACTGCATTATGAAAAATATTACTGATAAAACATATCCTGCATTTGCAAACTCGTAATAGCAGGTGTCTATTTTTCATTCTTTATTTTCTTAGAACATTGCAAAATCAAATCTTTTGCAGTTATTCATTTTTTTTATCAATTATATAAAATTGTTATTACTGTCATTGCTAACAAATAAATTAGCTGCCGTAATTGGCTCATTTTTAGCACCTATTCATTGTAAGAACCTATAGTTTTGTAATACTATAAAAGGTGTGACCTAATGGCCAAAGGCGTATTAATGCTGGAATGTGTTTTAACTGTCCACTATTTAATTAAACATCAATAGACGAAACAAAGGATTAATATACAACTAGAGGACTGATTATAATTACAGAAAGGACTGAACGGCATGCTCATACGTCCGTACAGTTTGGTAAAGGCTAGGCTATCACTGATAGTTCAAGCCACCAGATATGTGAGTCTTTCATGGCTTATATGCGTGAGGAGGGTTATACTACCTCGTTTTTAGCCAAGTAACTACAGTCACGAAATGCAACGCCTGATAAAAGGATATAAATTGTTTGTGCTAAAGTAAAGTGATAAATAAAATTCCAGTTTGTTAAAACTAGCAAATCTTTATTTAAATACATTATCATTATAGTAGTAAACTGGTTTAGAAAACATGATTTATTTAATATTTTATTTTTAGAATAACAAAGCAGATTTTTTTCAATTTTGAAAATAAATCTTTTTCCTTTTAATGAGAAATGCTCTAACAACCCTTCCACCTCCTGAGAATTCTTTGGATCAAGTATAATGTAAGCAACAAAATTATATTTAATTAAACTCAAAATAGTACAAAATAAATTGGGAAGATATATAAGTACTTTGACTCTCTGAAGCAGGAAAGCAGAAGTCAGTACCGGTAAAGTCATCATAAAGTTTTCAAACGAAAACTCCTGCTGGTTTGTATCTGTACATTTATTTATAGCTATTTTGTCCCCCAAGCAAGATAAATTTTTGGGATCTGTATTTTTCTTCATGTCAAAATATGGATAACATTTATTAAATCTAAATTTATTTGTGAAGGTAAATGAGATTATTTTAAAGCATCTATAAAGCAAAGATATTATTTTAGAAAATTCTCACCAAACCAGGTATTTTAAGATCTTTCAGTTACAGGTCCTATTTCTGATCAAGGTGACACATGCAACTGCATTGTCACTGGTAAAATGTACACATAGCACCTAACTGAATCACAAACTTAGAGGCAAACCAACTGACTTGCCACCTTCAACTAAATGAGTATTGATGGTGTATGGTGGTAGGCTTGGGCCTCCAGAAACAGATTTGATGACAGTGGATCATCAGGGGCCGATTTCAGCACTTTACATACCCCAAAATGGAAATGTCGCCTCTGTTCCAAAGAAAAATTGAATTTAAAGAAAAATCTACAAAGGAATATACCAAAAACTTAAATAAACTAACAAAATGCAGTATAACTATATATATAAGAATTCCTGCACAATTTTAATATTTTGATTTATCTGTCCATCCTTCATGGGACCATTGCTACTAATTAATAAGCATTGTGCCTAACGAAGGTGCTTGAACTACATCTATCCAATCCACCCAGATCATGTGATCGAGCCACCAGACTTGAAACTCTCCATCTTTGTCTTTAACTTATGAAATCATTTATGTGTTTTCTTAGATGTTGTCCATGTTTGTTTATTTCTATCATGGCTGTTAAGATGAACTAACTTCAAGACTGCCTTTCAGTAGGCTGCATGAAACATCAAAGCTTAAAATGTTGATTCAAATAAAAGAATGCTCAGCGTGCAGCACGCGCAACTACCTCTATTATTTTTACATTAATTCCAACATTTTCTAATTTTGTACAGATTAATGATAATCTAACTTTAATCTAATTATTTCGCGTCAGCCAATCAGCTCCTGTTAGAAAGGAGCCTAAAATGACGATCACCGCCATAGTCTATAACCTGAACGCTGTGTGCTCACTCTTTGTCTTTGTCTCAAACAGACAAAAACATGCCTCATCTGCTTATTGTTTCTGCTATTTGTGTTTGAAATTTTTGAGTAATATTCAAAATGATATTATATCATATATTGTGACCATGGACAAAAGAAGTTTGAAATTAACTCAGAGGTTTATTAAGAAAACAACCAAATAAAGGCCTCATAAATCTATATAAAGAACCTACACCCACAAGAAAATAAACTGCCACATTACTCTATATGACATATAATTTTAATTTTAAAATTAAATTTATCTGTTATAATTTCAAAATGAGAAATGTAAGATAAGGAAAGCCCACCTAGTGAAGGCCACTTTCTTCAGTGCTATCTGATGGTGGGGATCAGTGTTTATTTGAATATGCAAGAATCAAATTTAAAGCAAATGAATATACATTTTCTATGGTTCTCCAAAACTTATTTGTTAGTCCCTTTGATAGCTGACAAATGACAAAGGCAGCATCAAGCCCATTACAGACCCCACTCAGGGAGACATTTGGTGAAAATATGTGCACATCAAATTTATTTATTTCACATGCTTGAACCTCAAGTGCCTAATTTTAAAATTATACAGCCACAGAGGTAAATAAGAAATAAAGGCCACCAATTGCAGCACCCAGTCGATAAATACCACTTGGGAACCTGGCTGGCCTCAAAGAGGTCTGAATTTTATTCATTCAGAGCCACCTCTTCGATTATATAGCAGCCTCAAAGCATTGTTGCCAGTTATATAGTTATATATAGTCATGGTCTAAATTTGAACATGTAAGCTGCCCTTAGAACCCAGAATACACCCCCAAAATCAGAGTAATCCTGCACCACTGAAACAGCTCTTCAGATGTTTGGTTGTAATGCTACCTGACGTTTCCAGAGAAGTCCATGTGAAAAGAATGGGGCAAACCTGGACTGCCTGGAAAAGAAGACAAGGCTATACAAGATCTCATCAGTTTAACTATAGGCGACATGCAGAGAAAGTGAACATCCGATCGGCCCATTATAGATAAATCTGCCTGCTGTCCGCAATACTGTCTCGATTCTGAAACTGTCACCGTGTACAGAGAGCTGACGAGACAGTCTGCTGTGTCTCCAAGTCTGTTTCTGCCAGCCCACTGGTCCCCATCTGGCGTTGTAACTGGGAATGACCCAGCTGTAACACCATCCTAGGAACTGCCAACGCCCAGATATAATCAAGATCCGCCCACGGATATTTCAGCTGGCATGTTCTGTATCCAGACGACCATTCCTACCACGTAAAAACATCCAAATGCTATGGGGTTAGCCAATGAAAGGCCAGAAGTGCTGCGAATAATTTGATTTCTTTGCTTGTATTCCTTTATAAATCCCCTCTTACACTCTAGTCATTGTGACGTAATTAATGGGTGGCTTCATCTGGTGTAGCTTCCTGCACTCTGTAGCATGACTTGGGGATGTGTAGCCATTTTACGGGGTGATATTTATTTTAGAGTTTGATTTGAATGACTGAATTATCCTTAATTTATGGATATGAGAAATACATATGCACACAATGAAGTTGTAATAGTAAATACAGCAAGGCAAATGAGGGCATACATTATCGGCTTCTGATTACTTTCCAGTTTCATTTCTTCACATCAAATCAGTGGTATAATTGCCTGCTAAACCATCTGTATTTTCAAGAACCTAAATTACTCCTTATGATGATGAAAAATTCCTATTCTCACATACAAAAGAACTCAGATGAGGAAGTGACATTTCAAAGTACTACGACAAACTATATAATTTAAAATAAAATACCTAGCACTATTAATCACTATAAGAATTGAAAATATCAAATCGTATAGAGAAATATCAGAATCCATGTACGGGCAACTAGTTATAGACAAAGCTCATGCCATGTCTGAGAGGAAAGCACCACCAAACTGAGAGCAATACGCACCTAATCAAGCATAAACAT
>BMAO01026015.1:0-35752 GCA_019973975.1 Trichonephila clavata
ATCATTTGAAAATTTTCCTTTCAACTGAAATATTCATCGCTCAACTCAACTTCATATTCATCGTTTTTCTCAATTTACTTTCGCTATCATAATTAATATGCATTATTTCAGCAGGTACTTCTTTTGCTTGATTAGTTTCAACTTCCTTCAATAGAGATCACAGAGGCCCATTCTTTTTGATGTGTAACATCTTTACTCTCGGTTGCTGGATATTTGTTGGAGTGATTTCGTGAAAAAGGACGGAAATGCGTACCAGGAAGTCGGGGGAAGCGCGCTCTGTTTGATTTGACCAATTCAACGCCTTGGGGTGTCTCTTCGCTAGCCTCGTCTGGGGGTCCAACTGTAGTAGCAATTAAGACGCCCGCCTACCACACATACCAGCAAGTCTTATTAGACTTCATTCAGAATAAACTTATAATTCTTACGCTCAATTGTCAAAATCTCAGAGCCCGTTGTGTGTGAAATCTGAGGATATATTTATATATGTGTAAACTATATATTAATAATTATATTTCCTGGTAAGCGTCTGACAAAGCTCATCATTCTTAAAAAAATAGGAGTAAGTAATATGGAATTATTTGAATAAATATTTATGGGCTTATCATTTTCATATTTTGAGGTTAATTCCTGTCACTGTCAATATAATATCTTTAATTGTGATTAAAAAAGATTTCTCGATTAAAAAAACTAACTAATTCAGTAAACGGGTATTTTTGATTTTCTCTAATATTTCTAATTTTTAAGCATGCGCTTGACGGTGTCTCATCGCTAGCCTCGTCTGGGGGTCCAACTGTAGTAGCCATTAAGACGCCCGCCTACCGCACATACCAGCAAGTATTGTCATTTTGGTGGTCGCATACATTTCTCCGAATGAAACAGTTAAAAAAAATTAAAGATTTCCAGCATTTTGTACTTTTACCGTATACTAAAAGTGGTTCTGCTCTTTTTTTAAAAAAACTATCACTCGCTTCCCATGATTTTGAGTGGTGATTTTAACGTTAACTTCAGTTTGCCAGAAGCTGAGCCGCTCATAGCTTTACTGAAAGATGAACCCAAGCTCGAAATGAACACTAATCGAAATGTTTTGACAACTAACAGTGGTACTGTTATTGACGTCGTTTTCAACGATTTTTAAATACTTTGAAATCACAAGTATATGTGTCATACTTTAGTTTTCATAAATCTGTTGTCTCCGCTCTTCCCCAAATTGAACAATAATAAATATTTTTGATTAAAAACTGCATTACTCCTTATGTTAATTAAATAAAATTTTCATTAAAGATATAATTATTCGATAAAAAATTATGTCCAGTCATAACCGATTCATTTCTTTCAGGATTAAAGTCACTATTGCGTATTTACCATGATAACTATGCGACTACTGTAAGACTCGTTTCTTTTTTTTTTTACATTTATAAACCATAATAAATTGTATTACACAGAAATCAAAACCGCGAAGTTGTTCACAGGGGGAAAATTAAGCAGGATCATAGAAAATGTTTTGGAATAAAAGTGGTCACGTGGGGAACTCAGTCAAAACAAGTGCATTAAGATTTAAAAAAACTATTGCCAGTCCCGAAAAAGAGGGAGATATGTGACAAATGCATTTCAGTTCCTTGAAGACTGTCATATTGGAGGATACTGTCTAGGTCATCGGTGATAAATAAACAGTTTTCTTTGAATTAACGATTTCGTGAGCCTGGGGTGACTTTGTGTCCGGCCCGCCCGCTCCCGGGTTAAAAACAAAAACAATGCATACAGATATTAAACATTAAACATTCAAAAATCCATTTTAACCCTGTCAAAAATGAATGTCTGCGTATATCAAGAAACCAAGTTCTACCTTTTATTTCTCCACGTTCTTTTACATATTCCAATAAATTCAGCTTACCGCACCGAATGATACTACAACTCAGTCCCGAAAACTCGGTCTATAATGTGGACCAAAGGGTGGCCGAGTTTGTGAAAATGCCAGGTAATCGAGAATGGGGATTAAAAAGAATAAGTATGAGTTTTTATCCTCAGAAAATATTGTGTTGCACTTGTATGTACTGTTTGCCTGAGAATGCAACAAAAAATAAACTGCGCAAATACCCTTAAACAAAGGAAAACTATTAGGTCATTTACGACCGGAAAAGGAAAATTAACGAATTACCGTAATTTACCTGAAAAGACACACCTCAGAAAAATACTTTTTTGAAGGCATAGAGTTGTCTGTAATGAGAATTAAATAGCCGTCTTTACAAAAACTGGCTACTTTCTTTTAAGGAATTGCGCGGTGTTCTGTTGTCTTCCGTACTGCACTCTGCGATTTGCTGCTTCCTCACAAAGGCGACGAAGGAACAGTAAGTCCATTACCGACGCACCTAGTTGTTCAAAATACAGTCTTTAGTCACTCACTATGTGGTATTTTACGAGTTTTTACAATGGGCTCAACGTTAACGTCTTCACTATTTTACGGCCAGCTCAGGTGTCGTCTTCGTCACTTGACCATGGTTCAAAATTACGAGGTCCATTGCCAAAAACCCTTATGTAGCTGAATAGGATGACGAAAATGAAAAAAATGCCTGAGTGAATAGCCATTTTTTCATTAACTGGTCTGCACGTGGGGATTTTTTGGCCTGAAAGGGTGTGACCGAGTTATCCGGGACTGCCGAGTTTTCAGGACTCTTTTGTACTAATGAAGCCCAGTGGCTGAGTGGTAGTGTATTGCGCTTCCCCACCATGGGTCCGGGGTTCAAATTCTGGGCTGGTCAAGGTTGATTCAGCTTTTCATTCCTTCAGTGGGTCGATATAATGACTACCAAGCTTGCTTGGGAACTGAACAGTGGGGGCTTCGTGTCAGACTGACCACTTGACCGAAGCATCTGCACATGCACCCCAGTGCCCAAGGTCACGTACACTGAGATAGGCACAGTAGGCCTTGGCCCTTGAACTCATGGGCTGTTGCGCCACTGAGTTCAGTTCAGTACTGTACTAATATTATTGATAAGCCTTTGATTGTTAAAATTTTAATTAAAACTTGAGAAGCCAAGAATTAATTTACCGGAAAAAGAAAAATAAATTTATATGCGAGTTCTTTTGATGATTTTGCACTACAAATCACTTATCGAAATTTTTTTTTAAAAAAGTAGTTAAAAAAATAGTTCACACCTCGGATGAAAAGAATAAATCGTGAGCGATTCGGTGCTAATTTCGAGTTCGGTTGCAAATTTAACGATATGGAACGATTTTTTTTGTTTACTTTTTCGAAACTAATGGAAATTTCTTTGGATCTGCTGCCGAATTTCAAGACTAAATTATGTATAACTGACGAAAAGGGCCCGCTTAACATTTGTACCTCGTCTTTTATAATCGCGATTACGTAACGAAGGATGTGAGTAATAGCACTCCAAGTATTGTAGAAACGACAGCGTGGGACCTGTGACAAGAATATATAACATGCGACAGTCTCCGTCATCACAAAAACGGTCAATAAATTTATTTCTAGAACTGAATATTAAATACTCTTCTATAGTAAGGCCATACAGAATATTTGACCGAATTCCTTTTAACACGTTTTCGACGAAAGCTTACTAAAAATATTCAGTATCTATCTATCTATATAGCCAACCTCCATAATTTTATTGCGATCCCTAAATTTGATGTTAGGATGAGACAGCAAAGAATTCGAATAATTATTGTAAGGAAACAAAACCAATTCCGATTAGCGACGTTACGGCGCCGTGAAAACACGCCAAGGGAAAGAAAATTTTCTAGTGATAAGAATTTTAATGAAAAGTATTCATTGAATGGTGTTATACTAATAGATATGAAAATGCGATAGTTCACAAGGCATTTAAGAATTTTAACACAAGAAAAAAAGCATAAATATTTCATATTTATTATTTTAAATTTCTTCTGTCAGTGTCTATGGCTGGATATTGTTTTATTTATAAAATTTTCTCTTTTGAAAAAGATTTTCTGGCAACAATATCACTGTTATTCATTTTAAAATATGCTGTACAACAAAGGTGTCAAACTCAAAGGCTAACTTAGGCCAAATAAAAATTTTTTTACTTTATGCAGGCCGAAAAAAGATCAATGTTCATAGAAACGTATGTTTATTTCGAATAATAGAATATAATAAACATAAATGAATAAACAAAACAAATTTCATGTTTACATTCTGACACTGGATATCTATTCTCTGCTGCTATCTTTCCTGTTTCGGGAGAAATTTTGATATTTTATTCCATATTATTGGTTGGACCCCAAAAATATTCGTAGTGGGCCGTGAATTTGACACCCCTTCTGTGAAAGGTGCCTTATTTTTTGTAAAGATTCTTCATTTCCTCATTCCAATCGAATAAAAGTTTTTGCAGAACACCGATACTTTTTTTTTACTTAAAAATATTAATCAGGGGTTAGAAATAGCGTATAATACCTCATATCAATGGAACATTTATTGAATTCTTTTTATTCAATTAGAATATGTTTTAATTATCAAGACATTAATCAATTATAATTAGAAAAAATGGTTAAAATTGATAAAAACAATAAAAAATAGACGGCATTGTCATTTGTGTTGCCCCGGGGAGTTCTTCACTCCTACATTTTTAAATAAGTATCTCCTTCATTATTAATCTCATATTCAAAATGAAGGTCGTGTACTTAATGGAGTTATGATCATTCGCATTTTTTGTGTTAATTTATGAATCATTCTTTAAATAAATCCCATTATCATTTATAAATCACTCACTAGCCATTTATATATATAGACTTGAATATTACAAAGTTATGAAAGCTATGTACTATTGATTAAATTGAGATAACTCTTAAAAAACTGCAACTTTTATATTATTAAAATTATAAAATATGCAATAAACATTTTAAATTTGATAAATATTACATTTAACTGAAATAAATTTGGGTACAAAAGTGACATCAAACACTTATATCTAGGGTTTAAAATGAATTTGATAGAAAGTCAAAAAATTAAGACCAATTTCTAAGGAACCCCGAAGAAAATCGTAGGGGAGGGGGAAAGAAGTAGAGTTCTACAGAGTTTAGTCAACCTTTTACAGTTATCAATCTTCAATCTGTTACTGGAATTCACAGGCTTTTTGCAGATTTTCACACAATTTAGTTAAAATTCAGCCTTATACAGAATGCGGGTAAAAGTTTTTGAAACGTGATAGTTTATTTTCCCATGATTTGAATCAATTTATATTATTCCGTATTATGGTAAATCAAACCATATTACAGCGGTTTATTTGAATTTAACTCGTTCGAGGGACATTTATTTTTCTTTTGAATTTCTCGCAGTTTTAATAACAATTAAACAATATCATTAAAGGAAATATATATTATATTATGTCGAATTTTACGTGTACGTTTTACTTTTAGAGATGGGAAGAATACTTATCAAGGAACCATTTACCATCATAAAGAAAATTAAATTTAATGGTGATTATTTGCCATGGAAAGATGAGAAACACGTTGCAATGCACAAGGACACATCACATTCTGCACACATGTAGTGGTTTCTTTTTTCTTGTGCCTTTTTCCTACATGTCCTACATCGCCTATAGTTGGAAACCATTTTTGAGAATTTGTTAGGAGTTTTGTATAAAATAGTGTAAATAAAAGTTGTTTTTGGATGTGTAATGCTCTATGTGATATATATTTTATGTTTAAATTGTAATATTCGCAGGCAACGCCGTCCCTTACGTTATAATGGCGATTCAATGGGAACTTGGCGAAATCTTTGCGATAGAGCTAAGTTGGCATCATTTTGGGGGACCAATTTAGTGATTTTGGCGAGTTCGAGACCCTCTGGATTCTTTTGGAAGTTTGTGGAGAAGTCCACTAATTTCAAGACCTATGAGGAAAACGGATCTTTCTCGAAAGATTCGCGAGGCCTATAAATAGAGGGATGCTTGCCGAAAATGAGTTAGTCTGGTCTTGACTAGCGATGAGTCAGTGTTGTTTTTACTAGAGATTAGTTAGCATTGCTTTGACTAGCGATTAGTTAGCATTGCTCTGACTAGCGATTAGTTAGCATTGCTTTGACTAGCGAATAGTTAACATTGCTTTGACTAGCGATTAGTAGTCTTGCCTTGACCGTGAAGAGTCGAATAGCGATTAGCTCGGCTGTTGAGTAGGACGAGCGGTGCTTGCGAATAATCCAGCCTACTTGTACTATTTTAGGCACTGATATTGTGTCTGAGATCTGTAGAAGGTGTGAAGTCCTTTTGATATTTATTCTATGAGTTTTGCTGCTGAATCCTGTATTTCAAGGATTGGTTTTCGACAATAAATTCTCATTGCTCTTAAAGAATTGTATTATTCCTTGCAAATGATTTGCATAAAATCCTCGAGCCCCGATCAACGTAACAATCCGATTTCCCACACTGGCTAAGCGCACATCATCCAGAACTAGGCACTTCTTTCCTTGGAAGCTATTGGGTTGTTCGGAAAGTAATTTCGTTTTTTTTTGTGTGGAAATGAAAGACAGTTTTCGTATAATAAACAAATACTTTATTAAATTATATATTGGCCGTTCTGGTCCAACTCCTTTTGCCATCTTTCTGGCAGTAGCATAATTCAACGCTCATAAAATTTTTGGTCTTTGCTGGCAAAAAACTGATCGAGATGGTTTTTGACCTCCTCATTTGAGGTGAAGGTTTTACCGTCTAAAAAATTTTGGAGTTACCGGAACAAATAATAATCCGATGGTGCCAGGTCTGGAGAATATGGTGGGTGTGGCATTGTATCCCATTCAAGCTGTAAAAGCTTTTTGAGAGTGACCAAACTTGTGTGAGGTCTCGTGTTGTCTTGGTGAAACACTACACATTTCCTGTTGATTAGTTCTGACCTTTTCTGTTGAAGTGCATCATTCAGTTTGTCCAGCTAATGACACTAGACTTCCGAATTAATCGTTGTGTTATCCGGTAAAAGCTGGAAAAAAAAACGATTCCTTTAAAATCCCACCAAACAGACAGCATCACCTTTTTTGGTGAATATCGGCTTTGGAAATGGTTTGAGCCGGTTCATCTTTTTTGCTCCATGACCTCTTGCGTTTGACGTTGTTGTATACAACCCATTTTTCGTCCCCAGTGATGATGCGCTTCAAAAACGGATAATTTTTGTGACGTTTGAGAAGCGAATCGCAGACGTCAATGCGGCGACACAGATTTCTCTCTTGAGAACATGGGGAACCCATACATCGAGCTTCGAGGATAATCCCAGGCCTTTCAAGTGGTCATAAATTGTTGAATTTGATAAATTTAACCTCAATCCGATTTCACGTGTTGTTATTCGCCGGTTCGCATCAACTAATGCCTTTATCGCGTCTTTCACAGCTTCAACCGGCCTTCCCGAACGTGGTGTATCTTCGACATCAAAATTGCCGGATCGAAATTTAGCAAACCAGTTTTGGCACTGGCGTACTGTCAACACACCTTCTCTATACATATCGGTCAATTTCTTTCTGGCTTGAACAGCATTTTTACCCATTCTGTAGTAAAACAGTAAGATATGTCGAAAATGCTGCTTATCGCTCTCCATATTTAAAAGGGCACCAACCAAAAACTACTGCGTAGAATTAATTGGAATTTTTCACACACAAGCCTTGCTATATAAGCTCTCAAAGCATATAAAAATTATACGGCTTAAATGTGAAGTTGGGTGCAAAAAAATACAATTAAATCCTCTGTCGGGAAAAAACGAAATTACTTTCCGAACAACCCAATAGTTGGACAGCCTTTCCTTTTTTATTTTTTTTTTGTTGAGGAATATAAGTCTATTAGCTGACGAGCTAATGCTATACTGAATGTTAGCTGGTCTAAACTTCTGGTTCTTACGTTCACTTGCCACAGTATAAAAGTATTTATGATGACAAGGTTAGTACGAAAATAAAAGACCACGATGTCATCATTTTACAGATCTTCTTCCTATTTAGTATCTTTGTTTTCTTTGATCGAAGCGATCAACCCCTACCATGACATCGTTATATACAGCGACAGCGTATGGACAAGGTACTTCTTTAGTACCATCTTTTTTTGTCCGACTTACGGATGTCATAATCGCTGGATTATGTGCAGTAGCACAAAACTGAAGCGGGAATTAGTCTTCACATCGCTATAATAGAAAGATCAATATATTATAATGGGTTTTGTGCTTCCCACAGGTGTATGTTGTAAGATCATGTAGATGGGAAGTAGTCTTTCCAAGGTCCAAGAAAGGCCTTAAGTATAAATTACTGCGTAATTCATTAATGTTTTATTACAATATATATATATATATATATTTTAAATCGTGTTACAAATTAACT
The DNA here is from genome assembly GCA_019973975.1 of Trichonephila clavata. NCBI lineage: Eukaryota > Metazoa > Arthropoda > Arachnida > Araneae > Nephilidae > Trichonephila > Trichonephila clavata. The sequence continues at coordinate 8,318 of BMAO01026015.1, forward strand.
CTGTTGTTAAAGCATTTGAAATATGCAAATAGTTTAAACAACATTACAAAAATCTTTTTTAATAAATGCAGTATAATTAAGGCAGATGATTTGAAAATAAATTAATTTGCAGAAATACAAATTGTTGCTAAAATATAAATATATGAAACAATACCAGACACTTCGAAATTTTCAGGCAAGAGCACTATACGCATTTTAATTTTTAGTCAGCTGGGGAAACAGTTCTCTACCAAGTCACACACACACTATATTACGATTCACTGGAATAAAGAAATTTGGTAGGAGAATACTTTTTCTGGTTATTGCAGTTATTGAAAGGATTGTTGAGGCGGTAAGACTTTAAATACTTTAGTAGACTTAGTTAATTCAATAACTTTAACTTCTTAGCTATCTAATCTAGATTCAATCTCAAGTGACAGATCGTCACCTTAAGCAATACAATTATCAATTACTAAATATCCGAGCCTCACATTCAATTTGATTCATCACTGCTCCGCTAGCAGTCTGTCCTATCTCTCTCTCCTCTCTAACCTGAAAGCTTAGGCTATATATAGCAGTCATAATTTGCATGTTCACGTTCTCTTCTTCGGAGGAAGCTTTCTAATAAAAAAAATTTTAAGGACCAAAAATTCCTCAAGATGACTGTCAGTAAGAAGATTGCTGATAGAACCGTCACAAATTTATCTTTAGAATTAACTTTCAGATTTTTTCGTAATTTCGTAAATGCCCATAATTCTGAAAATGTTTGTCAAATTAGGCCCATTGCTAATTTATCAACTACATCCACTTAAAAATTGACAAGTTTGTAGAGTAGTGAAGAGGGCCACTGAGAATTGTACCACTTGCCGCATGTGGCACGCGTGCCATAAGTTGCCGACTACTGTTCTATAATATAGGAAATAATATCCTTTATTTTCTTCTACTATTTTTGCTTTGTTTTTCATAACAGACATATTATGGAAAACATTTCTATCATGACATGTATATGACCAACATGAGACCCACAGATTTTTCGTAAAATCCCCAGTTATATATATATCTTGTTTACTTTTTTTCCCCACATGATGAAAAATTGTATACAGTAGAACCTGTTTTTGTGCGTTTCTTTTTCATCCGATTTGTTTTGTGTGATTTTTTAAAGCTGTATATGAATTTCAAAGGCTTTGGCGCCACTGTAATGCTTTCTATCAATGTACGGGCCTCCCCAGCAAATTCAGGTTTTCCCTTTAATATTTTATAAATTAGGTAAATATGTACAAGGCGTCAGTCATGCCTTGGGCCCCTTAGAGTCCCAGGGTTGAGGGGCTGTACATTACGCTACTGTAATTTTCATGTATTCACTTCAAGAAGCTCTGTTCATTTGTTGTAAACAGTCTTCGATATTGCACGTTCTTCTCTCAACGCCCTAGCAGCACGCACTTCGGGATGTTTGGCTATGCCTACTTCCCCCTAATCCCCCCTTGTCTACTCTCGGACCCGGCTAGAAGTGTGGGAGCAACTAATTGATCAGAAGACATGATTCACTAAAATTATTTTATTGTTTTTTATTGTCACACTTATCAACACAGGCACAATAATAATCCAACTAAGATAGTTTGATCACTATTTAGAGCGCGAAGGTGAGACCAGTTAACCTGAGGATAATATTACGGACACTGAACTAATCTCTACGATAACCTATACAAGCTCGATATTAATTCAGACGCGCCCTAGCAATTTAGTTTCTAACTTCTATTTAAATAATACGCACAGTAACTGAAGTCTTGTCAGTCAGGAGTCCTATGGTTGAAGCCTTGAACTCTACTAGCTGTCTTGATTAGCTCATATCCAAGTGATCTTCACTTTGGATATCTTCAATTCTCACTTTAATAATCTTAGCTTCTCACTTCAATAACTCACGATCCTCCCTTCACTAACTCTCAAAACTCGCGAATACAGAATTTATATAATTATCTTAATTTGCATAATCACGTTTTCTTACCTTCGTTGAAAGTTGGTTGAATTAATTATTTTCCTTAAAGAGTCCTCAAGAGCTTAGTAGAGCAGCGTATAGATCCGTCACAACTTGATTGAAGACAAAACTTTCAATGACAGTGGCATTATCAATAATTTGATAGATTATGAAGACGGACAAGAAAAACCGGATTCTTTGAGAGCGGATAAAATATATGCCAACAAATTGGGAAAGCATTTTCTTAAAATAGATACCAATTTCGAGGAGTGTGAAATTTCACAAAGAACTTCGATCATGAATATCTGGTTATCGTGACATTTACAAGAAACTGACCAACCGACCTTCTCGTCAAAACTTATCTTTTACTTTATAGTGCCAAGAAGTAAATCAACTGAAATTGACGAAAGCGATTTTGAACTAATTCGTCAAAGGAAGATGAGCGATTCGAATTACGATGAGTAGCAGTGAATTATGTATGTGCATTTTGAAAGCTTATCCATGTATACAATGAGAAACTATATGTTTTTAAAATGTTTCCATGTGTAATTTAATGATTTATTTTGTTATGGAAATATTTTCTCGTAAATTTCGTAAATAATTGGCATATTTTCTAAATGCGACTTTTTTATGCGGTCCTTCTCCACCGCATGGAAAAAATTTTCTGTAGTATTTCGACGAATTTGTTTGTTAAATGTAAGAATTTATGAAGTTTTCGAATATTTTTTACGCGGTTATTTTTATGTGGTCTACTACACAAAAAAACCAGGTTCTACTCTAACTTTAAAAAATTGTAATTGTTTTATTTTAAAAAAGATTATTAAAAAATACAATTTTTCCTTTGTATTTTCTTATTTCAGCAAGCGAAGATACATGCTAGAATCTTTGAAATTGAAAAAAGGAATGCATTCTAATTACTTAGCAGCTATTTATTATTAATCTCTGCTCTACATTTTATCTCAAAATATGGAACGGATCGATGCTATCTTTGTAAAAACCTTGACTATTCCTCTTGGAGCTAAAATTATCCCCAGGAAAAAAAAACGAATAGTGTCGCTGGCAATACTCATAAATATTAAATATGGTACGTTCTTGAAATGTTAACATCATTAGCAATATTTCTCTCTTTGCTCATAGAAATATATTTACTAATGTTTTACATAAATAAATATGCACGTGTGTGTGCTTCTGTTTCCCCATATAATTGCGTAATTTTATTCCCTTAAAAATTTTCCTTTTTTAAATAAAAGCTATTTTATAATATAAATTAACAATTTTTACAATAATTTGATTTTTGAATTTTTTTCTTAGTATTGCTAACTTTCTCTTCATCAAAATTCCTTTGATTATATGGTAAAGTTCGATATTTTTTTCAGAAAACATAATTTAAAACATTAATAAAGATTTTTAAAAAAAAGATTATTCAAGAGCGATCTGTGTAAACTGTAAAAATTGCACAAATACTCAATGGTTGTAGAAATTCAGCATTTGATCCTCATCTTTTCTTTATACATAATTACCTTAAATAACTATAGCTTGAATCCATCCTAAAAATCAGTGCTTCGAACCAAAACTGAACCGAAAACCAAAACCCGGAAAAAACTGTTATTTTGTTCGGAACGAAAATGGGAACTGAACCCAAAAAAAAAACATTGGTTTAATTCAGTTTGGTATGAATAGCTGATGTTTTAATCAGGGCTTCCGAACCGTAATTTTATTCGTTTCGGATTTCGTTCCCGTTAACCCTTTATCTACCGCATTGTAATTTACTGCAGTTTTTATCATGCAATATTTTTCTTTAATTACTACGTTGAAAATTAAGGGATATACATAAACAAAACACTCAACTTTGGGAACTTTAATCTGTTAGAGCTAATTAATTAATTAAAGATATTTATAATGAATTTACATCCCTTCTACTCTGTGACCCGGCTAAAGGTGTGGAAGGAACTAAATGATCGTACGACATGATGAATTCAAATTATTTCATTTATCACTATAATCAACTCAGACACAAAGAACACTTTAAACAAGATAATTCGAATCAGTATAGAGTAAGAGGGAGAGAGACGATATTGCGTCGGGGAGAATATATTCAGTCATGCAGCTCTACCTTTAATATTACTTTATACAGAGCTTACGTATTTAATGACCGCACTATAGTTTAACCTTCTAAGCATCGACTTAATTTAAGATCACAGTACCTAAACTCTTGCAGTCTTCTATTTACATTAAGTTGACTTTAACACTTCCCGCTAGCTAATCTTATTCACTTTCTTAATATCCAACTTCTGGGTTTCTTACTTTGTTTACGTATACATTTCACTGTCAATTCACTTCACTTCCAATCTGTTCTCAATTTACTAACTCTCAAACTCACGAATAAAGAATATATATATTAAACTTAATTTGGATATCACGTTTTCTACATTTCGGAGAAGATTGATTGAAAATGTTGGCCCAAAAGAATTCCCAAGAGGGTTAGTGGAAGGACGCGTATCGATCCGTCACAGATTCAACTATAAAATTAATTATATACACTGTTCACATAAAATAAATAGTCAAATCGCTTTCTAAAGTCTTCATTAACATGCAAAAAAAAAAAAAAGGGACACTTACCGTTTTACATTAAAAACTTTTTCGGAATAAAAATGACAATCTTTCCAATCCGATCAAAATGGCAGCTGAAAACGAAATTTCTGCAATAAAACTATTCGCCTTCCCCGCTAAAATACTCATCATATAGAACCCGTGCCGCCATATATCTTGGAAGAGTGGATTTAAAAGAATATTCCTGCTAAGTATCGTCAGAGTATTCGTAAAAATGGTTATTCCATGTAATTTTAAAGTGATAGGTAGATAAAGGGTTAAACTAAAAAAAAGTATATCGGTTTAGTTCCGGTTTCCGGTTTAGTTCCGGTTTCCGGTTTAGTTCCGAATGAATAATTTTGTTTTATTTATATTCTATTGGAACTAAAAATATAATTCCATCATAAACAAAAAAAATGTATATGTAATGATGATAATTGAATGGTTGACGTTAAATTAGAAAGCATTGATAAGTTGGTTACAGTAAAAAAATTACTGAAGTAGTAAAGGGAGGAGGAGTAAAATATGGTAATGATTTTAAAGTGATATCATTATTAAGGTATCCGACTACCCTAAAACTGTGGATTTTGCCAAAAATTGACAAATTTTTTTTATGATTTTATTTTATGGCCATCTTATTAGCTTTATAAAAATACCAAGTTTATTATTTTCCGTATTCTAGTAATGGAAGATCCCTTTACTTTAAGCAAGATGTCATACTTTAAAGCGCGTTTTACTCGAAATGTGATTTTTTGAAAATAATCAAACGGGGTCAGCGATTGTTAAAAAAGATTTGAACATAATTCATTGAAATCTTTTCTGTAAGTTCTGTATAATAGTAGAATTGCTTTAACCTTCGGATTTATCAATCACTGCTTTATTACAAAATTTACAGTCCCTTATGTGAATATAATTTTTTTAAGCATTTTCATATAGTAACCGAGATAAAGTGCTCTAGGTTTTGTAAAAAAGAAAATATCTCTTATCCTGAAGGTCATTTCAAAATTGAATAATATAGCAACACATTAGATTGAAAAAATTGAAAATTTGTTCATAAACCTTTGGTGCAGAATAGGCTGCGTTTACGCTATTTTTTGTCAATTTTTACCTATTTTTTCCCATTTTAGTAATAATAATTTCTTTTTCTCTTCTTAATTTTAGCACATTTTTCTTAAAATGCACTAAACAAAACTAAAAATAACAAACAAACAAAATCCCCATCTCTTTTTTTTTTTAAAAAAAAAAAGTTATTGCAACCAGTCGGATACCTTAAGAGATGTAATTCATCGTCAAATTTCCACTTTATTTATTTATTTTCAATGGAAATACAAATATTACTACGCACAGTTGGAGAACTATGTATAAATGCAATCAGTAAAAAAATAAAAACGCATTCATTAACAATAAAAAAAATACCAAAAATACCAGATCATAAAAGTAACACCAAAAATGAACATAAAAGAATATAGAGAAAAAGTGATAAATATCAAGAATCCAAAAGAAAAAATTAGTTCTGCCCAAAATCAAATTTTAATCTCTCATGTAGTTTCTCTACAGCTTAATGAAACAAATAATATTACTACATTGTCTTAATTAATTGTTTATGTGAGATACGTTTATTAAGAACATTCGGTAGGTTAAAAATCTTCAGATTATCGATTTTGAATTTTTGATATTTCTGAAATGTCCAATTCATGATCTTTCTAGGAATATAACACAGGTCATATTTTAAATTAGATGTATGTCAAAATGACCTTTAAAAAATCATCATCTGACAGGCCACGCCCATTTTTGACAGATATTTGCCTTTTAAATACCCTGAAACAATTGCAAAGCCTCTTTTTATTTATCGTGAGTTTTATTTATAGCTGCAAGTTTAACTGTTAAATTTTGGAGTGGAATTTGTAGTTTAATGTTTGGAGCAATTTGAAGTTTAATTAAAAATAAATGGATTAAAAACATAATATTTGTAGATTACCATAATAAGGATTAGTAAGTAGTACTAATTACTTACTTTGATAAAGTAAGATTTTTTATAAAAATTGCTGTTTCTAAAAAATTTATTTTTAAAATTGTATTAGCTAAAACTGCTGCCTGAATAGATATATACATGTGTATACTAAAGTGAAATTTTTGAAATATTTCTAAAGCATATAGCTAGAAAACACATGTCACAACAAAAAATTATATTTTTTTATTAAATCCAAATTATGTTATACAAATCTTATTTTTTTTAAAAAAAAAAGAAAACGAACAATTTTTTTAAAAATTTTTACTAAAGTATAAAAATAAAGGTTTATTTTGTTTACAGACAAAATCTTGAGTCTTTATGCTTAATAGTTTCTGAGAAAAAGTTGCAAAAGACATATTGTCATTGCCGTTGCGAGAGGCTTGTTACATACATAAAATATAAGTGAATTTCAGATTTAAAAACAAAAAAATACCCAGTCTTCTTGTGACTGTTTTAGAAATCCCTTGTCTAACATATAAAGAAACTCGAATTCTGACACTTTAGGAAGTTGTTAACATTTGTATGTTAACATTCAAATCCACAATGAAAAATTTTCAAAATGTCGTATAATCACATACCAAATCATTTCTTTTGCATATTGATACATTATTACAAGATATTCATGATGTTTTATGGTCAAATTTGATGTTTGTAATGCCTCAAAGCTAAAAGTTCTTTAAAAATTGATACAGATTTTGGAAAATTAATGTAAATATTACAAGAAATCTCGTTAGACAAAAACTGAAAAAATGCCATGTATGTATTTGCTGGGCAATTTAATACATTTTTGTTTCTTATTTATAATTAAAAAAAGTTGAGAAAATACTGATGTTTAATAAAATTGGACAAATACATGTTGTAATTCATTATTTTTGTGATGAAGTGAATTTTTACATTAAAAATGCAATTTTCACAAAACGATATTTTTAAAACTGCGTGTACCTTTTTCGTAGATTGTAGTGAATGAATGTATCTGCAATTTTTTTAATCATGTTAGTGATATGTAACTATATATACTGAAGTGAGCTTTTTAGATATTTCCAAAATTTTTTGAATAAGAGCTATTATCATAGCAAAAAAGGACAATTTTCAAAAAATTCATAGTGATACTTTTACGTTGCATGTTTTTGAAAATTCGTAGCAATATTTTTGAAAAATCTCACTTCAGTATAAATGTAAAACTATAATTAATATAGAGACAAATTTTAAGTTTTTATGTTTTACAGTTTCTGAGAAAAAGATACATAAAAAAAGCTCAATTTAACATTGTCGGTATAGAGTGTACCGACTATTCTCAAGGCGATATGGTACCATCTTCACAATTTTTTTTATTTTTAATATTTTATATTTGGTTTTAATTATATTTTACAAAGGGGGTTGATATTTAATAATAATTCCATACAAAATTTTTTTAATTTGTTGCAAAATGTTTGTAAAATTTAAATTTTTTGACTACTAAACATGTTAGAGCTAATTCCATGCACAGTTTTACAAAACATACATTTCAGAACATGCATTCAAAATTTCAAACCCATACTTCGATTAGCAGAAAAGCCTTAGGGTTTTGAATAATAGTACACTCATGTCCATAAATTAAGGATAATGAAGTTCAGGCAAAGAAAGAGACAGAAGCAAAACAAATTTGACTTATTTGTAAAGTCTATTTATAAAACAAAAGGTAAAGAGCAAAAGAGATGCTATATGTTTGACATAATTAATAAAAATTGCAATTTTTACTTCCTGGAGCAAATTTCAAAAAAGAACCTATTTGCAAAAAACTGTATAACATGATTAGTATGATGGTTAATACGGAGTATGTCTCCTGGACGATGCAATACAGTCCTTACAACGCCTACTCATGCTGAGTATCAAATTATCAATCTGATCTTGGGGAATATTACACCACTCATCAAGCAATGCCCTCCGAAGTTCCGGTAGACAGGTGGGAGAGGGTTGACGGGCTGCAATTCGTCGGCCAAGCATATCCCACACATGCTCTATTGGATTCAAGTCCGATAAGTATGCTGGCCAATCCATACGGGGGATATCCTCCGATTGAAGGCATTCGCCTACAATGTTTGCATGGTGAGGACGGGCGTTGTCATCCATAAACAGAAATTCAGCACCCATGGCGCCCCGAAACAAACGTACATGTTGTTTCAGAATGACATCCCGATAGATGTGGCCTGTCATCGTTACGCTCTGAACATGCAGGTCAGTTCTGGAACCAAGAATAATTCCTCCACAAACGAGCCATCCTGCACCACCGTAACGGTGTCGTTCAATGGTGTTCTCTCGGGGGTAACGGGTAACTGGCGCTCTTCATATGAAAGTCCGGCGAGAATCAGACTGCAAACTATACCTGGACTCGTCGGTAAACATCACACAAGACCACTGTTGTGGTGTCCACATTGCATGCTCCCTACTCCAGGTTAATCGCAGGCGACAGTGAGTTGCGGTAAGGGAAACACATCTGACAGACCTACGAGCATATAGACCAATGTGCCCTAAGCGTCTGTACAAGGTCTGCCTTGAAACTGTCGTACCGGTAGCTGAAGAGAGCTGACGAGACAGGTCTTATGCTGTGCTATGTCTGTTTCTTTTGGCAGTAACTGCCAAATACCGGTCCTCATTCGGCGTTGTAACTCGGGGGCGACCTGTTCTGTAACATCTACACCTTACCATCATCTTGGAATCGTTGCCAAAGTCTGGAGATGACACTCTGGGGGATTCCAAGTTCCTCGGATACTTCGAGCTGGGTACGTCCACATTCCAGTCGTCGGATAATTCTACCACGTGAGAAATCGTCCAAATGCTTCCTTTGTGCCATAACTATGCGGTTATTGCACTGAAAGGCTTTTAAAGCGCTTGTGAACAATTTTACTTCTTTGCCACCTTTCCTTATATATCCCCCCCCCCTCTTACACTCTCGTCATTGTGACGTACTATCCGCGCTATCTGGTGGTTTCCTGTAATTTGCATATTTTTCTTCAAGATGTGTGTGATAATTCTACAGGTGAAATTTTTATTTTAGAGTTCAATTTCTGTGTGATTCTGAATTATCCTTACTTTATGGACATGAGTGCATATGTACAAAAATTCAACATGGAGAAAAATGAGTTTGAAGTTTTCATTCCATTAATAGCATGATATAATATTCATTCAATAGTCTGAAACTTTTATGAAATGTTAATTAGCTAATTTAAAACTGTTTACCATAAGAAATTGCAAAAATGTAGAACAATTAAACAGTATACTGGCATAATGAATATATAGAAGAAAACGAATGAAATATCAATATTTCATAAAATTTTATCTTAATAATTATAAAAATAAATAAATACACACACTTCAGAGCTAATTCCATGCTCAGAGCTAATGCACAACATGTACAAAAGATTTTTATGCCTTTATTTTTTATTTCCATGATTTTAAAAGCCTTCGCATGTTAAATATTGTACATGAACGAAAGTAAAATCAAATAACAATTTATAGGTACATATATTAAAATCTAAGAACTGCATATGTGCATTTGCTTAAAGAAATATCTTAAAATACTTTAATAATAAAAGTTTTGGATTTCACACACATGGGATAGATATATATCACCAAAAACAAATACATAACAATCGGAGAGTTTTTCTATTCTTACGAATTAGATTTTTAATTATTTGAGTTATCAAAATGAAATTTAATATTTGTGCTTTGGGAGAATCCGTTTTGAAGTTTTAATTTCATTCATAATAATATCATAAAAAGCACGCACAACTTTTAAATCTTGACCAAATCCATTTTTTCTCCCCCCCCCCCACACTAAACAATTCACAAACTAGAATTTTTGTATGAATGGCGCAATTCTTTCTTGAAATGATTTGTTACTGCATATATAATGTCAGTCTCATATACGCGCGGTAGACAAATAATTATTTAATTTTTTATAAGGCTCTTTTCTAGCAGATATCTGAAATTTGGGAATAGTAGTTGCTGTCCAGCATCAAATATTGCTCCATAACTTGATAAAAAATGCAGGGAAAGCTTTGAAATTTTCCAGGCATGTTTATAAAGATTTGAGGTATCAGATAAGCCAATAAAAAATTTTTCGGCAGTTTAATGATTTTTAGGGTACCATATCACTTTAACAAATAAATTACATAACTGTTTCTATTTTATCACGTTGCTTCTATTACTACGAATCTTATTTTTTATCCGAAAATGAAATTTATCAAACATAAAGCGCGCTCAAACTTAATAGATGAAGTGAAAGAGCTGAGAAGAAAATATCTCATAAGTAATTAAACATTTTATCGTTACAATATAATTATTATTATATTATCTATGTTTATATACATGAAAACAATGAAAAGGATAATAATAGGTTTCATTCTGTTTTAAATAGATTAATTACCCTGGTCTAGCTAGTCAATGGGTCGGCAAACCGCGGTTCGTTCTTTACATAGGTGGTCGCGGCTCTGGAGACTAGCCTTCATGTATCATAAGAACAAATTGTTTAACTTTTTCTTTTATAAACACACAGAGAAAAAATATGTATATTTGTATATGTGCCAGTAGAACCTGTATTTGTACAGCCCTTTTTTATTTTTGTGCGATCTTTTCTTTATGCGATACTCACTGACTCATCACAATATCTCCAGAACTATTCAACTTATATACAGTGTATTCAAAAAGTTCCAGGACTGCCGCTAGTAAAACAGTACAAGTAGCGCTATCTCTGCGCAATTCATGGAGCGCGTAGCAACAACCTTCTTTGACGCATGCGCGAAGTTTTATTCCGTTTGGATGAGTTCAAACTTCTCAGCGTTCACTCGAGTGTGGTGTGTCATAGTGGTCGTGTCATCGTTAAAAAATGGAGCAAAGAACGAACATTAAATTTTGTTTTAAATTGGGTAAAACGGCCACAGAAACCTATGAAATGATTAAAACTGTTCATGGTGACGAGGCTATGAGTCGTTCGCGTGTGTTTGAGTGGTTTGCAAGGTTTAGAGATGGAAGAGAAGCGACGGACGATGATGAGAGGTATGGTCGTCCACGTTCGAGTCGGACTGATGAAAATGTCGAACGAGTGCAAGCGTTGGTGCGCTCAGACCGTCGAATGACGATAGAAATGATTGCGGAATCTTTAAACATGAGTGTAGGGTCTGTTTTTACGATATAATGACGGAGGATTTAAAGAAAAAGAAACTCTGTGCGCGCTTTGTGCCACACACTCTGACTACGGAACAAAAAGAACACCGAATTGCTTTTTCCGAAGATTTGATTGCCGCGGCCGATGAAGACCCTAACTTTTTGAAAACCATCGTCACCGGAGACGAGTCGTGGTGCCTCGAATATGATCCGGAAACTAAACGCCAAAGTTCGGAGTGGACAAGTCCGGGAAAGGGTCGACCGATGAAAGTTCGTGCGTCAAAATCAAAAACAAAGACGATGCTGCTCGTGTTTTTCGACAGTCGAGGAATTATCCACCACGAATTCCTTCGACAAGGTCCACTGTCACTGGTGCCTTTTACAAGGATGTGCTACACCCGCTACTGAAAAGAATGCGGCGTGTGAGACCCGAAATGTTGAACAGTGGAAACTGGTGTCTCTTGCATGACAATGCACCGTCACACAAATCCATCATTGTTCAGCAATTCTTGGCGCGCAGGCAGGTTGTAACCATCGACCACCCCCCATATTCACCTGACCTGTCCCCTCCGGACTATTTTCTGTTTCCAAAGTTGAAATTGAAGATGAAGGGACAGCGGTACGCGTCGGTAGAGGACATCGAAGCGTCAGTGACAAGGGACCTGCAGAGTGTTGCAGTCGAGGCGTTCCAGAAGGCGTTCAAAGATCTTTATACAAGATCCAAACGTTGTATTGAAGTGCAGGGGGATTATGTAAATTAAATAAACTTAATTTTGCTGTGTTATGTTGTCTGTGTGCATTCAGTCCTGGAACTTTTTAAATACACTGTATAGACTTGAAATTTGGTAGGCATGTTCCTTTCGTAGAGTAGAGATCCGGAAAGAACGGATTTTGAGGAATTTGAACACCAAGGGGCATTACGGTGGGGAGGAGCTGTTAAGGAGTTTTATAAATAATTATTTCCATTTTTAAACTATTCTACGTACAGTCTTGAAATTAGGAAAGCAGATTCCTTTCATAGAGTGGAGATCCGCTACAAAATGAGTTTTGTGAACATCGACCCCTAAGTGGCGTTTTGAAAGATTAAGGGGCGTAATAAATAAATATTTCCGTTTTTAAACTAAAAGATCTATTTGCTTGAAAATTAGTACACATGTTTCTTTCATGGAGTAAATATCCGCTACAAAATGGGTTTTGCAAAAATTGACCCCAAGGGGTGTTGCGGGGGGGGGGGGTTAAGGGACGTTATAAATAATTATTCCAATTTTTATACTTTTAAGCGAACAGTCTTGAAATTTTGATAACCAGATTCCTTTCATAAAGATCCGTTATATAATGGGTTTTGGGGAAAAAAATCAACCCCCAAGTGGCGCTGTGGGTTTTAAGGGGCATTATAGCTAATTATTTCCATTTTTAAACTTCTGGACTTACAGTCTTGAAATTTGATAAGCAGATTCCTTTCATAGAGTAAATATCCTCTTTAAAATCTCTCTTTTGTGAAAATCGACCCCCCCCCTTGTGGGGTTGCGGGGCTCAAGGGGCGTTATAGATAATTATTCCCATTTTTAAACTATCAGACGTACAGTCTTCAAATTTGTTAAGCAGATTCCTTTCGCAGAGAAGAGAACCTCTACAAAATAGGTTTCGCGGAAATCAACCCCCAAGTTCCATTTCGGGGGATTAAGGAGCGTAATCGATAAATATTTCCGTTTTTAAACTAGTAGGTCTACCTGCTTGACAAGTGGTAAGTATTTTCCTGTCATGGAATAGAATTCCTCTAACAAATAAAACGAAAATCGACCCCCAAGGAGGGTTGCGAGTGTGGTCAAGAGGAGCTATAGAAAAAAATTCCTGTTTTTGAATTTTTAGACCCACATGCTTGAAATTTGTTAAGCATCTTTCTTTTTTTAAATAGGGGTCCACTAAGAATTGATTTTACGGGAATTAACTCCTGGGGGAGAAGGGGGTTGCTGGGGCGTATTAACAAAAAAAAATTCCTTTTCTCGAAGTACTATAATAATGAAATTTGGCTTGCATTTTTCTTTTGTTGAATTGAAATCCGCTAAGAATGGTTATTTTGGAGAACGGCTCTCAACAAGATTACGGGGCTATTGATAATATAAATTTCGTTTTTGCTCTATAAGATTTAGACTTGAACTTTGACTTGCATGTTTATTTTACAGAGTAGAGAACCATCAAAAATTGGTTTTATGGAAATCCACTTGGTTATAGAGTTATGAAAGTTTAAACATTATTCTGCGCTTCAATTTTAGAGATTATTAGAAAATACAAATTAGAAGTTCTGTCCTTTTTTTTTTTTTTTTATCAAGAGGCAAGAGTTACAGGTGTAAGTATACTTTTCAATACAATCGAATTCTTAATGCTAGGATTTATATATCAATATTTTATATATATATACAAAACAGTATATATTTATAAAATATCATGAAATACCCAGCGAAACGGATAGGTAGCGGCTAGTGTGTATATATACACTTCAAGACGCTCTGTTCATTTGTTGAAAACTGTCTTCGATATAGCACGTTCAATAGCTTTCTCTGAACGCTCTAGAAGCATGCACTTGATTAAAGACGAAACTTTCAACGACAGTGACATTATCAATAATTTAATAGCTTTTGAAGACGAACAAAAAAAACCGGATTCTTTGAGAGAGGATTAAAATATATGCAGGGATCCAGTTTTCCAACAAGTTCGAAAAGCATTTTCTTAAAATAGATACCAATTCCAAAAAGAGTTTTTAAATTCCAAAAAACAGCTTTGATCGTGCATATCTGATTATCGTGACAAAAAAAATTATCACTTACTTTATGTTGCCAAAAAATAAATCAATTGAAATTGTATCTTTAAGTGATGAAAGCGGCTTTGAATTAATTCATCACAGGAAGATGAGTGCATTGGATTATGAGGAGTAGCAGTTAATTATCTATGTGCATTTTGAAAACTTCTCCATGTGTGCAATGAGAAATCAAATGTTTTAAAAATGTTTCCATGTGTAATTTAATTAATTATTTTGTTAGGAGTATTTTCTCATAAATTTCGTAAATAAATGACGCATTTTCTTAGAGCGGCTTTTTTATGCGGTCCCTCTTCCACCGCATAAAAAAGCACCAGCAACGTTGTCCAGCTCGTTTGTCAATGGGACAAATGTCTCAATGTTCATTGTGTGACTACTTTTAAATAAAGTCTGTTTGCCGTATATTTGCATTGGCTCACTTTCATTTGATTCACACTCGTACATATAAAAAATTGTCTTAAGGATATTATTACAATAAAAATTGCTTAAATACAGTTTTTTTTGGCAAAAACTGAAGAACGAATGGTATATTTTCAAAGCATTCTCCTTTCTGAAAAAGGTTACTATAAAAATAATATTTTACCTATGTATAGAGCCAAGACTTCTATAACAAGGTTGAACTAAACTTTTTGAAAAATTTATATTATTTTCAGTATTAATCAATTGAATTAATATCAGATTTTTTTTTCAATTTCTACTATTAGCTACTATTAGCCTACTATTACTACATATTTAACTTGTTCAAATTTCCAATCGTTAATAAAATACCTTCTATTTATCCAATCAAGTTTAAATAAATCTTTTAAAACTTGTAGTGGATGGCCTTAATGCTAATACAGTTTTTCAAATATTAAATCATTAATTACCGGTTATAATTAATTTAATTAAATTAATCACCAGTTTTCGACGCAAACTTAAATTCTTCTCCATTGTTGTAACTGTTAAAACAATTGTGGTATATTTAACTGCAACCAGTTAGAGACTGTTAACTGTGACTGCGTGGAGATTGTATATAAATGCCACGCAACTAGAGAAATGTATCTGTAAATAATATTGTGTTGTACTGTGCAGTAAGATAGTTATTAAACTAATTTAAGAAGTAAATGTACATCTAATTATGTTTGAAACCCATAAACACAACAGTTGGCGATGAGGATGTTAGAAATTTTTGTGTAATTCCGCGTGTTTGAAGAATCTTTTTTTGTGAAGAAGAAATTCTCTCTTGTGTGAAGTAAAACCCGGAATTCTTAAATTCTCAGCTAGAGATGAAGTAAGAAGA
Source organism: Trichonephila clavata (assembly GCA_019973975.1). NCBI lineage: Eukaryota > Metazoa > Arthropoda > Arachnida > Araneae > Nephilidae > Trichonephila > Trichonephila clavata. Next base: position 24,105 of record BMAO01026015.1, read on the forward strand.
AAAAATCTTTTTCTTTTGGATAAGGCATTGCCTGAAGACGGCTCAAGGTAAAAAAAAATTTCTTTTCTCTTTAATCGGGAGGAACCATGGAACAGCAAATTGCAGAATTGCTCAGGCAGAATCAAGAACTGATTCGAGCGCTGCAAATTAGAGACCATTCTTCTAGTCATAAAGTAACTGTACAATTTGAAAAATTTGATGAAGAAAATGAAAATTTCGATAGTTTCATTGAAAGATTCGAAACTTACTTAGACGTACAGAACGTACCAATAGCCAATAGAGCTAAGGTTTTTGTTTCGTCTCTTAGTGCAAAATTGTACCAGTTACTGAAAAATTTGCTGGCACCTGACATTCCTTCCGACCAAACGTTAGATAAGTTAAAAGATGCACTTAAAAAACATTTGACCCCCAAACCTTTGATTATACCTTCTCGTCACAAATTTTTAAACCGAAAACAGAATGAAGGGGAAGGTATTAGTACATACATTGCCGAGCTTAGAGCTCTAGCAATGAATTGTGATTATGATAAAGATATGTTGAATATTATGTTACGCGACGTATTTGTAAGCGGGTTGTACGATAAAATGATTTTAGATCGATTATTGAGGAAGATAATATTAATCTCGAGAAAACGCTGAATATAGCACTGGCTATGGAAAAAGCTTTTAAAGGGGCAAATGATATTATGGGCCGAGGAATAAATTCAATGCAAACTTTTAAAAAACACATGGATAAAAAATCCAATTTTACAAAAAAACCGAAAGAAAACATTATATTGTTCACGATGCACAGGTACCAACCATGCAAAAGAGAATTGTAGGTTTATTTCAAGTAAATGTAATTTCTGTGGGAAAATTGGACACATTAAGCAGGCATGCTTCGCATCTAAAAAGGCAAATGCGAAACCGGTTAAACAAAAACAGGTAACTCTATTAGATGAAGTTGAGGATAAAAATAGAATTCCACTATACGAATTAAAAATTCAGGATTGTGTATTACACGAGGAAGAACCGAAACGACCTCCAATTATGATAAATTTAAAAATTGAAAACAAAAGTTGTTCTATGGAATTGGATACGGGGGAGCGGTTAGTGTAATGAGTATTAGAAATTTCAGGAAAATTTCAAATAAACAAATTAAACCTACAAATATAGTTTTTAAAACATATAAAGGAGATTCATTAATACCATTAGGATATGTTACTGTAGGGGTACAATATAAAAATCAAAAAGTAAACTTGAACTTATACATTGTGAAAGAAAACTTAGATACTATTCTGGGTCGGGAATGGCTCTATAAAATTCATTTAGATTGGCCGGCTATTAAAGCTATTAGAGCAAAAACCGAACAAAATTTAAATACCTTCTAAGAGAGTATAAGGATATTTTCGACGATAAATTAGGAGAAATAAGCAATTATGAGGCTAAATTAAAACTCAGACCTGGAGTAAAACCTATATTTTGTAGGGTTCGAACTCCCTAGGGTACCTTTGCTCTAAAAGGTAGAGTTGAAAACGAAATTGACCGACTTGAAAGAGAGGTATCATAGAAAAAGTCGAAAGCTCTGAATGGGCAACCCCAGTAGTTCCTGTTGTTAAAACCGATGGTAGTATAAGATTATGTGCCGATTATTCAGTAACCCTGAATCCAAATTTAATTGTCCCTCAGCATCCTTTACCAAGATTGGAAGAAATTTTTGGTAGTTTAAATGGGGGAAAACAATTTACAAAATTAGATTTTAAGCATGCATATTTGCAAATGAAAGTCCATCCCGAAAGTCAGAAATTAATGACTATAAATACCCACAAGGGATTATATGTTTGTAAAAGACTTATATGTATATATATATATATATATATATATATATATATATATGGATTAAATGGGGCACCTGCTATTTGGCAGCGCTATGTTGACGGACTATTTCAGGGTATGGATGGAGTCAAAGTATTTATGGATGATGCTAGAATAACAGGGAGCGATGAAATATCGCATTTTACATTAGATGAATTTTTTAAGAAATGTAGAGAACACGGGCTAAAGCTTAATTTAAATAAAAGTTTTTCCAAAATGAAATAAATTTTCTTAGGCATAGAATCGATTCAAAAGGGTTACATAAAACTAACGAAAAAATCTCAGCCGTTGTTAATGCTCCTGTACCCAAGAATGTTCATGAAGTAAAAAGTTTCTTAGGGTTAGTTAATTTTTACGGGAAATTTTGTGAAAATTTAGCTACTATTGCTAATCCTCTTAATAATTTGACAAAGAAAAATGTTAGATTTTTATGGTCGAAGGATTGCCAGGTTGCCTTTGAGCAAATAAAGAAGGAAATTTGTTCACCTAAATTTTGGTGCATTATGATCCTACCTACCTTTAACTTTAGCTAGTGATGCATCTCCAGTTGGTATTGGTTGTGTTCTGTCACACGTATATCCAGATGGCTCTGAACGTCCGATCGCGTTCGCATCAAAAACTTTATCTGGGTCCGAGAAAAAATACTCTCAAATTGATAAAGAAGCTCTTTCAATAGTTTGGGCAATAAAAAGTTTTATCAATATTTTGAAAGTAGAAGATTCACTTTGATAACGGATCACAAACCTTTGGTAGCTATTTTTGGTTCAAAAAGAGGTTTACCAGTGTTGGCAGCTACCAGGATTTTACATAATACGCTAATTTTTCAGTCATTTGTGAGTTTGATATAATATTCCGTAAAAAGATTGAACACGGAAATGCAAACTTTCTTTCTCGGTTACCAAAAACATCGGAAGAGCTTGAGGTTAAAGATGACATCACAATATTTCAGATGTCACAGATTGAAGCATTACTTTATTTAAGGAGTTACGACAGGAGACGGGTAAAGATATAGAGCTGGGTCCACTCTTAAAAGCCTTAAGGGAAGGTAAAGATTTGCAAGGGAGAGAAGCCCAGTATACCATTGAGGATGGTTGCATTATATGCAGACAAAGGGTCTGTATATTCCAAGGAAATTTCAGAAGAATGTTCTGGAAGGAATTACATGCTGACACTTAGGAATAGTAAAAATGAAGGCTATAGCTAGATCGTTTGTCTATTGGAAAAATATAGATAAAGATATTGAAGAAGCCGCAAAAAAACTGTGTCGATTGTGCTAGATACAGGGCTGATCCCACAAAAGCTAAAGTTCTTTACTGGGAATATCCCAGTATGCCCTGAGGAACGTATTCATGCAGATTTTGCTGGACCAATTTTTGAACACACGTTTTTTCTGATCGTTGACGCTCATTCCAAATGGTTAGAAGTGTATCCTATGAAGACAACCACAACCAAGAAAACCATCGAATGTCTTCGAGATAGTTTTGCAAGATTCAGATTACCACGGGTACTAGTTAGCGATAGTGGATCTCAGTTTACATCCCATAAGTTTCGGAGATTTATGCAAAGAAATGGTGTAAAGCACACAAAAGTAGTGCACTTTTCAAACCTTCTAGTAATGGACAAGCAAAACGCTATGTTGCTACTTTAAAGCAGTCATTAAGAGCTATGCATAAATACGAAGGTACTATAAACAAAAATTAAGTACATTTTTACTGCAATATCGAAAAGCTCCTAATGTACATAGTTGGACAACACATAGTCCAGCTATGTTATTCCTAAAAAGAGACATTAAAGCCAGGATAGATTTACTTTTACCTGAATGGAAAACAAAAATTCAGGAGAAATTACGAAAAGATAATTTCGAATTCCGAGATAGGAAATTTGATGTTGGAGATCGAGTGGCTGTGAGAGTTTACAGAGCAGCTAATACTAGATGGAAGTTTGGTACCATTGTAAACCAGGATGGCGTGCTCCACTACATCATTGATGTTCAAGGAACCTTGGTGAGACGACATGTTGATCAGATCCGTCCAGTGGGTGATCAAGTGCAAGAAAACATCATCCCAATTATTCACCAGAGATTTCCATCAGCAGAGGTTCGAGAAAACAACTCTAATATTCAGCATGCAGAAACGGCGGAAGATATTTCTAAGGATCTGAACAAGGAATTGGGTTCATCTTCCGTACAAGGAGTGCCATCAACTGATGTTGCGGTTCCAGATCTATCACAGTCTTCAGCTAAAGAGACTGACTCCGAGACGAAGAGTCCACCAGTTCCAGACAGGCCATTTCCTAGGCGTTCCGGGAGAATCAGGCGACCTCCGGAGAGACTTGTTCTTTAAGGAGGGAGGAGATGTGGTATATTTAACTGCAACCAGTTATAGAGACTGTTAACTGTGACTGAGTGGAGGATTGTATATAAATACCACGCAACTATGAGAAATGTATCTGTAAATATAAATGGTTGTACTGTGCAGTAAGATAGTTATTTAAGAAGTAAATGTGCATCTAATTATGTTTGAAACCCATAAACACAATAACAATGACAAAAGTTGGAGTCGAAAACTGGTTTTTCGGCCAAACTAGCCCAACCGAATGTGCATTGTTATGACAATGCAGACAAATCACGCTCTTTTTTCAATCCCTACTATTTTAGTTCCCTCTCTCCTTTTGAAACTGTTTATAACATTAATCAAATAAAAAATTTCATGTTTGGTTTGAATAAAAAAGAAATCAAACTTTTTAATTATATACTTAGTTACGATAACTTTATAGAATGTCAAGCCTTGCATGTTATGAAAGATTTTTGTAATTTCTTAATCAGTAAGTTTAATATATCAATACATGATAATGTTTTAAATTCTACAACTGAATACTGTAACATCCTTTTCATGAATAAATCCTATAATCATGTAAACTTTACTAAAGTGTTTGAGAAGTATATTCAATTTTTCCCAGTAAAAAACATTAACATTAAAAAGGCATTTAAATATAATAAGAAAATTGGTAGATCCATCTTTAACTACAATTCTATTAATTTGCAACATAATAATATTGTATGTAATTGTCATAATTATGAAGATTTCATTGATGAATATCATAAACATGTCATATCTGGTAATTTAAATATTATTAAAGATAAAACTCTCAGAGAATTAATGGTTAAGGGTACTGGCTTTAGAATTATGCGTTCTAATAATAATAAAGCTATTAAAGCACAAATTTCTAAAGATATTAATAACTTCATTACAAAAATAGCAATTAAATACAACTTTCCTTTCGAAGCATTCAATGAGTTTAAATGCAAAGTTTTGAGTGAGTTACTTAATCTTAACTATAAAACTGATAAAAATATTTCTTATAAAGATATAAAACAACAAATTTCAAATCTTCAAAAAGATTTCATTATTGTATATGTAGATAAAGTTCAGGGCAACTATGCAATCATTTGCAAATGGTTTTATAACTTTATACTTAACAAACAGTTTCAAAACAATAATGCGTTTATTAAATCTAATAGCAGCAATAGAGAAATCAGTAACCGTATTTCAGCTTTTTATAAAAAACTAGATTTATATACAAAGAATATCAAATTTCCTTATATTTTTCTTACACCAAAATTTCATAAGTGTCCAATTAAATTCAGAACTATTACTAATGGTTTTAATACCTATATTACACAACCAGGCAAGGTGTTGCAAAAAGTTATACAACACACTCTAGACAATATCTCAAACTCCATTATTGTAAAGAATAGTAAAGATATTGTTGAGTAAATGCAAGGTAAGATTGTTAAATCTTTGCATAGCTTTGATTTTGAAGACTTATTCAACTCTATTGATATAGAGGATATGATTAAAGTACTTAGAAATGTTTATATTAAATATTCATTAAATAAATTGATAAACTATGATAAATATAATATTATTATACAATTTGTTTTGAAAGAAAATTACATATTTCATAATGACTCATATTATCAACAAATTAAAGGTCTGCCACAGGGTGGCCCAGCTAGTAATAGTCTGGCTAATATCTATTTACACTATTACGAGAATGAAAAAATTGATACAGACTCTTGTTACTTTTTTAGATACATCGATCATCTAATTATTTTCAGTAATAAAGTTGACTTTACTTCTATATTTGATTATTATCCAACCTACCTGAAACTATTAAAAACCAATTGCAATATAGAGTCAGCAAATTTCCTTGATCTAGAATTAAAAGTTGAAAATAATATGCTAAAAAGTAATATTTTTGATAAAAGAGACTCTTTTGATTTTAATGTTATAAAAATGCCATATTGGAATAGTACCCTTCACATTTCAATTTTTAGAAATATCATTCTAAACTATATAAAAAGAAATAATGATTTAGTATCTGAAGAAGTATTGAGAATTAATAATTATAAAAAATTCTTTCAAAGTTGCCTAGACTATAACTATTTAGCTAATTTTATTTATAAATATATGTCATCAAAGTTATAGCTATTTAATTATTTTTATTTTAAGTATTCATTTCTATTTATTTTTATAGTATATAATTTTATTGTTATATTTCTTAATATATTTAGTCTATAGTATATAATATTCTTAATATATGCCTATATTAAGTTTAGTTACTAAAAATATACATAGATGGCGCCTTTATTCTTAGTATTGCTGTGTTTTTTTGATGCAGTGAGTCAGTACATTGTGGAATCTGTATACATCGGGTAAGATTAGAGTTTCTTTGCTCATTTACATTATTGTTAATTATGGTTATATTCATTATTAACCTCTCTTGCAAATATTTTTGTTTATACATATTTATATTTGTCTATTTCTTCCGGATTCCTATGGTAATTTAATATTGCAATTTCTATTCTATTGCTGTTATATTCACCCACGTGGGTTTTAGGCTTGTGCCTTAGTTTATACTGGAAGCTATTATGTAGAAACAATTTCTGCTGCAGGAGAAGGTTGAGATCTCACCAAACAATTTTAATCCTGTTTCACTGTCCTAAACCAGTGACAGCTCGAGAAATCATAATAGTTTTCCCCGCTAGATACATTTCTTTTTGGTTTGTTATGGTTCCATGTTCTTGGTTCTTCCGGTCTGATCTTAGGATGCTTGGGATTTATTAGTCTTCTTTTGAATTATTTACTGCTATATATATATATATATATATATATATATATATATATATATATATAATATATATAATGTTGAAATTTTCGATTGTTAATAAAATACTTTCTATTCATATATTCAAAGTAGGAATTGACTTAAAATTTTTTTAAAAACTTGTTTGTTAAAATGTTTTTCTACTCTGATATAATAAAATTTGAATAAATCCACTTCTAATTATATATTTCAAAAATTTTGTTCGAACCCGGTTTTGAAGTCTAAATTTTCTTGTTATGGGAGCATTTTTTTTTATAAATTGAAAATGTCATTCTTTCTTCAATTTCTGCCGAAAAATTACATTTGAATAACTTATTTTTGTGATTATATTCTTAAAACAATTTTACATGAATATTCCAATTCAGCTGACGCTAAATATTAAAAGAATTATCCATTTATAAGCTTTATCAAAATTACGGTTTCAAAGCGTCTTACTCACCTTAATCCAATAAGGAATGCAACAGAATTTTTATTTGTAACAATAACGTTGCGAAAATTAAGCTCATTACTGTAAGAAAGTACTGCTTCTTACTGTTTACTTTTTCCCTAATGGGCTGCATCTTGGCTACTGAGTCTTTGCAGACACGACAACATCCCAAATGTGAGATCATTTCATGGTGCACCATCTAGGGGCGGCTCTCGCTACCAAATTTGGAGGGCTTGAATTAATTTTAATTCAAACTCTCGTCGAATACTAAATAGTGCCGGGATTTAATTTTGCCGAGAGTACCAGAGCTAAATTGATACTCAAAGGATCTCTTACATGCCACATAATCATGTGATGCGTACCTACGAATCTCGCGTTCCGAAAATCTATCAACTCCTGCCGGGATTGAACCCGCAATCATGGGCTTACGAAGCGGGCGCGCTGCTTCTAAACCAGAAAGAGTCAAACTCGCGGCTACAACTAAAATGTTTGTGGCCTAGTCAGTACATCGGTACACAAAAATAAAAAACAAAATATAGAAATTTCTCCCGAAATAAGTAAGATATTTGCTGAGATGTCAAGTTTCAGCTCGTAAATACAATAGATTTTTTTTGTTTGTTTTTGATTTATATTTAGTGCAATTATTATTCGAAATAAATTTACGTTTATATGAATATTTTCTTTTGAAATATTCTTTTGAATTATATGAATATTCCTTTACCTAAAGTTAAACCTTGTTTGTTTGACCCAAGTTAGCCTTTGAGTTTGACACCTTTGCTCTCTAAGCCCGCGATACAGAAACTAAAAGGACATAAGCACGCAAAACTTTATATTTTATATCTTAAATGATGTGAATGATAAAAAAAAGAGAGATCGATGACTTTCGTAGAAGAATGTAATTCGCAAAAATGTATCAGTTTCGTAGATACGTATTTATCTCGGCAAATATGAACAAAGCGTTCTTTCACATTGTTCAAGTTTGGATGATGAAATGCTTGAAAGAAATAGACGTAATACCAGCTGAGTGGAAAGTGTTCGTCGAAGCAAAGCGTGAAGCGGGTATATACAAGATACAGAAGTACAAAAGAACCATGTGTGTGTGTGAGTAGTATCTGCGAATTCAATATAATTTGAAACATAAAACTAGACTTCTTTAAAGAATGCAATTGTCATCAGCGCACGATTTATTGTCGTCTAGAAAGGTAAATATTTGAAAAAAAAAATGATACAAAAGAAAAGATTGCGTAAAACAAAAGATAAAATGCGCATCGGGCACAAAGAAATGAAGAGTAAAAGATAAGGAGGACGCTTGTATAGGTGATAGCAAGGGAAAAAAATCTAAGAGGAAATAAATTTTGTTGCAATATCAAATGTGACTGAAGAGCAAAGAATTCAATAAAAGATTAGATGTTGTACTTAATATCGTAAGACAAAAACTACTTGCACTCATTTTCTCGATTTGAATTTGCATTTTAATCTTAAAGTAGAGTGAAGATAAGTGCAAAGATAAGAACGGTGTCACCACCTCCTCTTCTAGAGATCTCAATCTGCCCTTTTAATTTTAAAAAATTGATTATTTCGTTATTTTTTAAAGTAGAGGTATACCCTTGTCTATAGGTATTTTAGTGGCACCGCATTTGAATCTTGTCTGCTTTTTGTGTCGTAAGAAACGTAATTTTTTGTTGTTATTCTTGATGTTTAAAACATTTCACTGCGATGTGTTTGGTATCCATTTTCTTTTCATTGAGAGCATTTATAAACCCCGTGCACCGCACAAGGTATCACAGAAAGGAAAGAAGGAAGAATTACAACACAAACATCCATGTCTTCTCCGGGATTCGAACCCAGTCCCTACGGCACTGCACTCAGCGTCACTGACCACTATACCGGATGGGTGGCTTTGATATCCATTTGAGACAAAATTTTCTAAAAATAACGAATTTTTCAAAAGTTTCACCGCATTTTAAGGTATCCGACTACTTGCGACAACTTTTTTTTTTTTTAAAAAAATGGAGATTTGGGGTATTTTTTTATGGTTTTTATATTTGTTTAGTGCATTTTAAGAAAAATATGTTAAAATTAAGAAGAGAAAAAGAAATTATTATTACTAAAAGGGGAAAAATGGGTAAAAATTTACAAAAAAAAATAACATAAACGAGCCCCATTCGGAACCAAAAGTTTATAAACAAATTTTCAATTTTTCACTTCTGATGTGTTGTAATGTTATTTATTTCGAAATGGCCTTCAGGATAAAGATATCGTTTAATTTTTACAAAAACTAGAGCTTTTTATCATAGTTATTATATGAAATTGCTTAAAAAACAGTGATTATATTAACATAAGGGACTATAAATTTTGTAATAAAACAGTGATTGTGATAAATCTGAATGTTAAAACACTTCTACTATTATATTGAACACAGACAAAAAATTTCAGCGAATTATTTTCAAAACTTTTTGAGCAATCGCTGCCCGTTTGAACATTTAAAAAAACGTATTTCGAGTAAAACGCATTTTAAAGTAATTTGTAGGCTGTGATGAAAAATTTCAACAAGCAATCTAAATCTTGATTTTATAAAAAAATTCTTGAAAAATGTTATATAGGGTATATTTGTCCCCATAAACTGATTCTAAAACAAGTAATATAAAAAATTAAGTCAATTCCTACTTAGGTGAACAATGAAAAATTTTATTTTAATTACTTTTTATTAAATAGTTACAATTAATATAAATATGTATATACATATGGAAGAATCACAATATTAAGTGACGAAATAGAAAGAGATTTTCCTTGTAGTTTTCCATTTTCCTTTCTATATAGAGTATTCAACTATTTTTCGTTTGTTACTGTTTATTCATTAATTAAATTAATTATTCTAATAAAATAATATAGTAAGAAAGAAATCTCATTCTCAGAAAGTAGATAATCCGAGGTACGATTCGAACCCACGATCTTTGGATTAGAAGTTCAACACGCTATCCATTGTGCTGCAGGGACACAACGAACGATTTTCCTTTCTATATATGCTGTTGGACTATTATTCGCTTTATAGAGCGACGTCAATATAAACATTCACTCACTACGCAGAGTGGAAATCACAATCGGATTTAATGCTAAGTTATATTTATAGACATTCTTTTCAGTTTCCTTGTCTGAGATGTTGCAAAATGTGTATCCTATTTTCTCTCAACTTTATAATTTTCTCAGATATTTTAAGACAACGCATGTGAAAATTGTTGTACCAAAAACATTGTAAGAAATTGGGGGACAATACAATACTGAAAAGTACTGCTTCTGTAAAACGTACCACAAGTGCCATAGTACCTTTAAAACAATATCAACGAATATACTTCGTCATAAAAATAATTGTCAGAAAAAAATGTTCTTTTTCAGGAATATTTTTAAGATAATATATTTACGATGCTGAATGGTTTTCAAATGTAGAAAATGCCCTTGCAAGTAGCAAGCATGTTCCTTCAGAGTTGATTGAGATTTGTTTTAGAACTCTTTTTTAAGGTAACTGGGAGGGCGACAAGAAAAATTAACTTTTTTCCCACCAAATTTAAATGGTCCCCACTTAAATTAAAAGCAGTGGAAGTATATTTTTTACATTGAATTATCTGTATATTTATGTACTGTTAATGTAAAAAAAATCCATTTTAAATTCAAATAAATTTGTATGAGCAATAAATAATCAATAACTATTTTTTTTTATTTTTAAGACATGTTCTTACCTTTAATAACACTTTGCATTATAAAAGTTTACATTGCTTCTGCAAACATAACAATCCAAAAAAAATTAATAAATTTTAATTTTAATATTGATTTAAATTTCCTTTAAGTTTTATGCAGAAATTGTGCTGTATTTAAAATTTATGAATGTTTATGTGAAAAAAAATTCATTTACTTTGTTGAAAATTTGTGGATCTTATAATATGCAAAATATCAGCGCTATAGGTAAAGTAGATTTTGAGAAAAGTGTACGAGAATCACCAAAAAATGCATTTTGAGAAAATTGCAAATAAAGATATTTCATTTTATAAAATAATATTTTTTTATACAATATAAAGCCATACCATAATTAATGGGATTTTTCTGCATCATTTCTCAGTTTTTAAATTGTAAGTTTAAAATTTTAGATTATTTAAAAGTCTTTTTAATTACTCTTTCCTTACTTCATCAACACGTGTATCAACGAT